>OZ038323.1:1653291-1798543 GCA_964035795.1 Pterobdella sp. o SKG-2022
CGGTCATTGATCTCTGATGTTCTCAATAACACTAGCGGACACCGGTCAAAGGTTGAATTCTTTGCAGCAATGGAAGCCTGGGTTGAAAAAAATCTTCAGGTTCCCTCCAACCCTGAATTTCAACGCACTTAGGCTGAATCTGTGTGTAGCGGTGTACAGCCAATTGGAAAAAAACTTTGAACCAACACAAACTTGCATCTTTAGTTTCTGCTTCTCAAAATTGCTTCGGTTTCTGGCTGAACTGTTTGCCAAATTCAGCAATGGGTGGGCTCGTAGACGATGAATCTTTCAGGATTGTCATATCTCTCCGTCTCGGATTGTGTTTATGCTCGCCGCTCAAATGTCGTCGTGGAGCTCAAGTAGACGTTCTTGGCAGACGTCCGTTATTCTGTAAATTAAATGCTAGACGCATTCATAGACATGACGCACAGAACGATTTAATCAAACGTGCTTTAGACAAAGCTGGATTTTCCAGTCAGCTTGAACCATTAGGACTTGATAGAGGAAACGGCAAACGGCCTGATGGGATTAGCATTTTCCCTCATAAGGCTGGCAAATGCCTCATCTTGGACACTACCTGCTCTGATTCTTTTTTGCCTCCACACTTGCTTCAAACTGTAGCCAATCCCGGCTGGGCTTTCCAACAAGCGAAAATACAAAAGTATCGAAGCCTTGCGGATAGCCATATTTTCGTCCCGTTAGCGGTTGAAACCTCTGGTATCTTTGGTTGTCATGATTTTTTATTTTAGTCCACTTTGAAAAATCGCATATCTAAGGCTAAAGATGAGCTAAAAGAATCTAAATGGTTGTTTGAAAGTTTGTCACTGGTCATTGCTCGTGGTAATGTTCAAGCAATTCGCGGTGCGGTGTCTTCTTAGTTTGTCGTATAATTGTGTTTCGTTCTTTTTTGCCTCTTTATTTTAAAACAATATTTATATATACATTTTTTTTACATTATGGGTCGGTGAGAGTGCAAGACATGAAAGCCATGAGACACTGTCATATTTTGTGACATTGCCTGCGTTTTCAGAAATCCAAGTTTCCGTCAAAGCAATAATGTCAAGTTTAAGAGAGAGAATAGTATAGAGTATAATAGAAGACTTACTACTAGTAGAACAAGGATTGAGAAAAGCGAATTTAGTAGACAAAAGTACATTGTGGACTTTAGGATGAGAGGCTGAAATAATAACAGTAGAAAAACGGTTAAAGGCATAATCCAGAATATAACGCTTCGTATTCAAAACAAATTGGAATACTTTTATCCTAAAATTTTAATAATTTTGATCACGCAATTTTGATCACCCGTTTAGCGTTCGAATCTTCGCAACTCCCATTTGTGATGCAATCGAGTTCTGGTGCATACAAGTGCAGATGTAAGCATGAGAATTGCGGAGACTTTCAAAAGATTTATTGGGATTTGAAAATTCATGTAAATACGTTTATTTTGGAAACAGAATAATATGCAAGTGGCCATTTCCTTAAGCTTCTTGCACAACACCTCCACAAAATGACAAAAAGCTACAGACTTTCAAACAAAAGATACTTTACAATAATTAGATAATAGAAAATACTTGAATAAATAATAAAAATAACTATTCTTCATCTTCGCCATCGAGAACCTCATCCTCATTTTCTTCGTCCTCAATCTGATTCAATTTTTTATTGAATTCTTTCATAGCCAAATTCAAATTCAATGCAAAAAAGCACTATTATGTCGTATTTATTTGGTCAACAATATTTACTCCATACTCCAACAAACCAAAAACACAAATAAGCGATGTGGAACAAAGACACAAACAGACAGAGACACAAACAGACAGAGGTACAAACCTCTTCTCCGAGTTGTTTTAGTCTACTACGGTACGTGTTGATAGTGGCATCCTGATCTGACAACAGTAGTAGCAGATCTTCTTGTTCTTTCTTTAAAGAATCTATCTCGGCCATCTTATCTATGTCACTTTCTGCTCTATCACTTTCTAGTTTCTGTGTGTTTGTGCTTGTCAATAAACCTTTTTTATGAAACAAACAATGAAAATAATTGATAATAATTTTTAAAAAATCAAAATAATTTGTTGCGAGGGCAAATATATTGATTACGCGACTGCAGAAAAAAGTAAACGCACAAAGATCATATGAAATCCATGAAACAAGGCTGGGTGCGAAAAGTTGCAAAGCTTTGGAAACCCAAAAAACTTCAAAAGTTATAAAATAAACTGATACAGACGATAGGACACACGAAATGTGTTTGTGCGTGTCTCCATCCAGATCGATGCCGCATTTTAGTTTCGCATAAACACATGACATTGTCGAAAAGTAATCAACTCAAAGTTGAAAAATTTTTTGAATTTATTTTTTTCTTCAAACTCGAAACTGTAAGTTTGTCTGACATCTGCCATGAATCCCTAAAGACTTGATCTATGAAGAGCTTGAGAGAGGGAAGAGAGCCAGAAGACGCCTCTTATTAAGGCACAGGGATGTCTGCAAAAGAGATATGAAAGCCCTTGATATTGATGTGACCTCTTGGGAGACTATTGTCGCTTAAAGAGATGCTTGGAAGCTAACCCTGAATTGTCAACTTTCTGAAGAGAAAAGTAAATGAAAAATCAAATATTGCTGAAAGCGTGCTAAAAAAAAGCAAAAGCGGGCAAGGATCTGCAACTACCTTCCTCCTTCATTTGTCCAAACTGTAGCAAAGATTGCAAGGCTCGCATTGGACTTCTCAGCCACAGCAAGAAATGTAAAGTTAACTAGTCGAGCGTTACCCATAGTCAGACATGACTTCAAGGGGCCTACTACTACTGCCATGGATTTGTAAGATCATGTAAAAAATCTACAAGTTGCTGATAATCAGAGTGGGTCATGTGGGTTCGAAGGGTGGATATGAAGTGAGAAAGTGAAAGCAGATTGGAGTCAATAATCTCCCATTCTGAGACCCTATGGGAAAGGAAGAAGAATGCTGGAATAGCAGAATGGATACCGAGAGAAAGTTAGTTTGAAAGATGTGAGTTGAGTTCGTGGGCAAGGATGTTCAAATGCCAACCAGGTTATCATGAAAACAATGATTATGAATAAATTATATTCAGATAACAAAAAATATTTAATGGGAACCGGTATTTGAATGTTGTTTTGAATGAAGGATGCTCTACCTGCAAAGCAGCTTGTGAACTTTCAAGTTGACCTGTGACCTCTTGCAGCTTTCTCTTCACTTCCTCATTCTCCCCACTCAGCTTCTCATTGGACTCTTGCAACTGACTGATCTTCAAACTGAGGTTGTTCCTCTCCACCATCAACTCATTGTTCACCACGTTGTCACAACTTCCCGCGTTCATGCTCTGTGTCAGTCTCAATATTATAATAATGACGGTGATATTCAACATTTTTATTATTATACTAGGTATCAAGAAAGAAAAAAAAATGGAGACCCAACATTGACAACATGTGTGTAATAATCAGTGTAACAAGCTGCTACACAAGGACACAAGATGCCTGATCCGCTCATTGGATACCTTGAAAGCAGACAGTCACCCATTTCTTATAACACGCCTCAACGTATACAGAAACTGAGAAGTGGCTGAATGTTTTTCATCAGCTGAGGTCCCCTGGCCTTGCCTCCAAGCACATGAAAGGTTTTGGATGATCAATGGATTCATGAAGCTTATCATTTTTTCAGCAGAAGATGAGCTCCAAAAGTGTCAAACATGCAGAATTACAAAGCAGGTTTCAATCTCATATGTTCCAGAACAATGTGGTGAAAGAAATGAAAAATGTATGTTTTATCCTACTAAAACCAAATGAATTATAAACAATCAAGTCATTTTTTTTGCTTTTTTCCCATAATGGATAAAAATAAAAAGAAGAGGAAAAAAAAATTCAAAAATAATATTTAAAAATTGATAAAAATATTCTTATTTGTATTATTAAAAACTGATAAGCAATAATAGATGTAAGCACAAGCTGTGAGATTTGCTGCTGTACAGCTTCGTAGTCCCTCTTGTAGCTAGCAGCTTCTGCTGTGGCTGCTTGCAGCTGCTTCAGCAACTCCTCCGATAAGTCATTCTGATGATTGTAAGGTTTTTGAGATGTATTTCATTTGGAAATAACAAATGTGAATCAAAACGTGATGGTATTTGAGATTTCTCAACAATAACATTAAGAAATACAAGCGAGCAAAAAAATAACAAGTGTTCAAATTTTTATCGACTGTGCAAATCTTGATCATATAAATACAAAAAAAAACTAAAATTTTGAATAATTGTAAACGAATCGATGACCTGGGGTGTAGCAGGGTCTGCAAGGGTGGTCTTGGGTACTGTAGGGAGGTTCCTTCATCAGTCTTACACCCATCAATGCATGCATGATTATATCAAGTATACAGACCAATTTTTGAGTCCGTCTGTACTTTGAGAAGGGCATTCTGGTCCTTCAAGAACTGTATCTGTTGTAAAAATCATTTATGATTATCAATTAGTGATAAAAAGTACTTGAAAATGTAAGTTAAATTTGAGAAGTCTCTATAAAACAAAATGAAAGTTGAAGTATATCCTATAATGAGGGTGATGCTTAATGAGAGGGAAGCTTTGACAACATTGAAGTCATGAAAAAAATCATTTTGTCTCTGATGAATCCTAACTGACACAACACCAACAACGAGATGTAGTAAAAAAGAATGGTGATTGAAGCAGGAGGAGAGAGAAGCAATATAACCGAATAACCTGTGATGTGGCATCTTGCAGTTGGGTATGCAGGGAATGTAGTTGTTGTTGACTCTCCCTTAGTTCCGAGGTCGTCTTGTTCAGATTCACATCCTGTCAACGTTCAGTTTTATAATTAATGACATGCGAAAATAACTTACTTTTAAAATTTTAATAAGATATAACAACGCTTGCTACAAGGCATATTTGTTCAAATTATTGAGTTATAATTGGCATCAAATTGAAGCAAGAGCTGGAAAGAAGCACTAGAAATTATTATCAACTCTTTTCTAAATAACACTATTTCTATATGAACAATATATTTTAAATGATTGTTTTTATGATAAACTGAAATTATTTGCAATATGAATATTATCTGTCCACTTGTTCCCTGATGATGTTCTTGTATTGCTCTAGCACATTGTCATGCTGGTCCTTCTTCTCCTGCTCACTCTCATTTGCTGTCAGTGCCTTTATCACTTCCCCTGGCCAATCAGAGTTAAAAATATTATTTTTTATAATATTATAACAATTTTAATTATGATATTAATAATTATTCAATGATTATGAGATATTTGAATGTGAACGATGGGTATAAGAAAAAACTATAAAACAGAAATATTTAGTAGCAGTGACCCACACATTAATAAATTATTCTTATCATTATGAGATTGGCTTAACTGAAAAAAATAATTTCTTTTTGACTTTCTGACAATGAGTTTTGAAGCTTGAAACTTAAAAAAATTGGAATTTAAAACAAATAAAAAAAAGATCAAAAACATTAAGGATAATATATTAAGACAGGTTTTTTTTTCTAATTTGAAAAAAATAGAATAAAAACAAATGGAAACATGATCAAATCACGAAAAAGACAAAAAAACCATAGCTCTACCTTCGAGCTTACGGAAGAGTTTGGCGAACTGGTGGTCAAAGAGGGCCTCATGGTGGTTGTTGTATGTAGGGTGGGGACTTTTGACTGCTCTGCTGTAGGCCTCGTGTTTGGAGACCTGTGTTTGTGTGTATGTGTGTGTGTGTGTGTTTGTGTGCGCGCGTGTGTTCAAACATACAGAAGTTTTGCTAACTTCATTAATTAGTAATTCTATTTGATAGAAAAACCTGGTTGAGCTTGTCTGTGTATTGCTCGAAACCTATGCGCTTTTCTATGATTTGTCTCAAGTCATTTCTGGTTGGTAGTGAGTTATGCAATAAAACTAATTTTTTAGACTTAAAATTAAAGCAGACTTTAACTATATGAGCTAATTTTAATGAAGCTTAAACTCCAGACCAGAACATAAATTAAAATTGAATAATCATTTCGACAGCATCTCATCCCCAAGCTCATCAAATGATTTGGCAACACAAACAGACACAGAATACTGACTTATGGTAGGAGGGGACCTGGTTGTTGTTGAAGAGGATGAGAAGACCAAGGAGGAAAGCACACAAACCATGCATGATCCTCTCATCCTCGTCACCCTCACATGCAGACACTTGCGATATCAACTGGAGGTTTGTGGCAGGTTTTTTGAATGCATCACCATCTCAAGATTCTCTATGCTTGCATGAAACAGTACATGGGCATGAATGAATATGTAAAATACACGAATAAAAAAAAGTAAAACACACACACACACACACACACACACACACACACACACACACACACACACACACACACACACACACACACACGCACACACACGTACATAAGGGACACTAGAACTGCTCCTAAGAAAGTATGTGACCGCATGAGGACAATCCTCCATCCAATGACATAACAACTGTAACAACCCTACTCTCGTCTGGAACTTCGCTCCCTGTGTGTGTGTATGTGTGTGTGTGTGTGTGTGTGTGTGTGTGTGTGTGTGTGTGTGTGTGTGTGTGTGTGTGTGTGTGTGTGTGTGTGTGTGTGTGTGTGTGTGTGTGTGTGTGTGTGTGTGTGTGTGTGTGTGTGTGTGTGTGTGTGTGTGTGTGTGTGTGTGTGTAACTGTACATTTTAACAAACTCAATTTTTTAAATTTAACGTAACTGATGGCGCTAAATGATAGGCGTACAGAGGTAAGAACGTGGGTGGCTTGTGTGATGAGGGAGGTTGGTGAGTTGCCGAGGGAGGATGCTAGTTGCACTCGAAGAAGTTGCTCCTTCTGGGTGTTGTTGTTGATAATGGTGTGCAACAAACACATGCAACAACACCACGTCGACAAGACATCTTGACTAAACATGCCCACACACAACAGCTGCCCTGCCGACAACTGGTTCACTGTCGAACATCAATGCAGTTGAGATTGATAATTCAAAATATATTAACAAATTTATTATTTAAAATTTATAAACACACACACACACACACAAACCTTCAGAAGATGAAGGTAAAAGGGTTTGTACTATTTGGGATTGTCCAAGTTCATTTTTGTAGAGAAAGCTTTGGAAACAATGAAGAATGGCACACCTCAGTTTGAAAGACTGAGTCTCGGATATCATCGACATAAGTAACACCACTACTAATGCTCTGTAAGTGTGTGTGTGTTTGTGTGTGTGTGTGTGTGTGTGTGTGTGTGATTTTTTTATTGAAACAAATAAAAACATAAAAGCAGAAAAACGTCAAAAAGTTTGAACACAACACAAATATTTTAATTATATTTCAATCGGTGAAAAAAGTATATAACCTTGAGATTTGAAAGTAAAGACAACAAACACAAAGTAATTATTAAATGACACGAAGCTTTTCGTAAGGCTAGCTTACATTATCAAGTAATATCTTACATTATCAGCTTCGTGTCATTTAATAAATACTTTGTGTTTGTTGTCCTTACTTTTGGATTCAGGCTATTGCATTTTATCAGAATGTTTTTACTCTTTGAGATTTGACTTCATGAAGGTCAACCAGGTTCACATCAAAGTGGCTTACAAGACGATAATACATAGTTGTCCAAAATCAAATGGAAAGCAAGCCATCTGTGCAACCAGTGACGAGGAAGGTTCCACCACAATCCACACACCAAGCTCACATTTATCGACTTCGAGACAAAAGTAAAGGTGCAACTAAAAACAGCTGACTGCCACATCGAGGGCTGGCAAGTCCAGTGGATATTGTCTTCTAAAGTGACTTAATTGAATCTGCTCAAATGAGTAACGTGAGAGAGGCTTGCGTTTTTGTGGTTTAGATGGAGATCTAGGTTTTTGAACATTCTTTTCCTTGCCGCACGGTGCCCATCAAATTAGAGCCATTATTGTAAGGTATGTCCTGATTTGAGTTCAATTCCTTTGAATTTGATGTCTGGCGCTTGTTGCTATTACGCTACACGAATGACCGTTCCGTGAATAGTGGCTTATGTTAAGAAACAGCATACAAAATGAAGGATAAAGAGGTAAGAGCAGAATAATACTAATAATAAAAGATATAAAACATCGGAACAAATGTTGTCAATATGAAGCTTGATGATCTTATAATAAAAACTAAGATGAAGATGTAAGAAAAAAATGGTAATTAAATAATGACTCATTAAAATTTGATGATAACTAATAACGAAATGCAATAGAGAAGCAATAAAAATGTGGCACCTGGGCGGGGAGGAAGGGGCCATTACTGAGGCAAAGTACTCTTGGTTGCTCAGACAGCCCCTCAACACTTCAGCCACACTGCTGATGCAAGCCACCAACACCTCCTCTGGTACCCCCACCATCAACAACAACTCGCATAGGCGTTCTAACAAGCCTGTGTGTGTTTCAAAAAAATAGAAACTGATTGGATAAAGCTTGCAAATGTGTGTCAGAACTAGCTCTCAAATATCGGGTCTGATTGACAACATAATTTTGCTGTATTTAAAGACAGTGGACAAAGAAAATTGTTGGAACACACAAATAAAAAATGAAAGACCATTGACGATGTGATGATATTGATGAGAATGAAATGAATAACAAGCAGAGTTCTCGAACCGCATTGGAACATGGATTTCTGGCATGCTGAGGTTTGCAGAGGAGGGTTGTTTGGTGAAACAAGGGTCCTTATCAGCTGGGTGGAAGTAAGAAATATATTTTATATTTTTAATAATTTCAAAACTTGATTCATTATTATAGAAAACACGATTTATAAAAATAATATTAGTCTTAATGATATAAATAATAAAACCGGAAATAATAAATATGAGTAATAACAATAACAACAAAAACGTCAATGATAACAGTAACAACAAAAGTGTCAATGATAACAATAACAACAGCTTCAATCCTACTGATAATGCGAGTTCACGATATCGTGATATAGTTTGATTTCTGTCACTTCAATTTTCTCGCTATATTAAACATGACTTGCAGATATAAAATGAATTGTTTGTAAATAAAAAAAATTCATTTAGCTGCATTCTTATTTGGTTATTTGAAGTCATGAAACATGTGCTATGAAGTGGAAGCAAGGGCATGCTCCATCGAACCCTTTTTTGCTACACAAATTTTTCTATGAATATGCAAAATAAAGCAATGGCCCTCAGTCTCCAGCAGCTCTTGAATGGGCAGAGGGTGCTAAGAATCCCTGGGCTTTCTTCTTTTTCTTCTTGTTCTTTTGGGAGGTCTTTTTCTTTTGGTAGTTATAATATTGGTTCATTAAATGGGAAGAGTATGGAGTTGTGTGAAGAATTGGTGAAGAGGAAGTTTGGTATTTGCTGCATCCAAGAAGTGAGATGGAGAGGCATGGGTTCAAAGTTTGTAGGTAGCTCAAGCAAAAGGTTCAAACTATGGTGGTCTGGTAATGAAGATAAGATAGGTGGTGTAGGAATATTAGTTAGAGAGGATTTATGTATGAATGTTGTAAAAATAAATAGGATATCAGATAGGGTAATGGTAGTGGTAATTATTTTTGGTAAAAAAGTTGTAAAAATAGTTTGCGCGTATGCCCCACAATGTGGAAGATCGATGAGTGAAAAAGAGAAGTTTTATGAGGAGATGGCAAAAGGGTATGAAGTGGAAAGTGCAAATGAAGTTTTGATTTGCTTAAGAGACTTCAATGGACACATTGGCAAGAGGTTGATAGGTTTGAAGGTGTTCATGGAGGTTTCGGAATAAGCAAGAGAAACTTGGAGGGTAGATTGCTCTTAGAATTTTGTGTTGAAAAGAATCTGTGTGTGGGTAATAGTTGGTTCAAGAAAAAGAATAGTAAGAAAGTAACTTTTAATGGGGGGTGTAGTGGAACAGAGATTGACTTTGTGTTGATGAAGAAGAGGCAGAGAAAGTTTCTGATGGATGTAAGGGTAATTGGAGGTGAGCTTCAGCATAAGCTTCTGAAGGTAGTCTTAGAAAGGTAGGCTTAAAAATGTCAGAAGTAGTTGTGCTAAAAAGGAATATCGCACAAAAGTGTGGAAAATTTTGAACGAAGATATTAAAACAAAATTTTCGGAAAAAATGGAGGTTTTGTATGAGAAATGCGATGAACAAAATGCATGGTTAAAATATAAGTCTTCCGTTCTTGAAGCTGCTGAAAAGGTGTGAGGTACGAGTAAAGGTAGGTCTCAGCACGGTGAAATTTGGTGGTGGAATCAGGATGTGCAAAAAGCCATCTCAGAGAAGAGGAAAAGTTTTCAGAAGTGGAAGCAACTTCCATCGGCTGAGAATAAATCTTGCTATCTCTCTGACAAAAAGAAAGCCAAGAGAGCTGTTGCTGAGGCAATGAAGAATGAGGCGGTGAGAGATGGAGGAGATACGGAATGACAGAAATGTCGTATTCCGTAGAATGAGAATGATGAAGAAAGAAGCAAACGACTTAGCAGGCAATAATTGCATTAAAGACGAAAATGGGAAGATTGTATTTGCCGAGGATGGTCGGAAGAGAGTGTGGAAGGAACACATGGAGGCCATCTAATGAAGAGAATCCGTGGGATAGGATGGTGAATGTAGAATTGGTTGAAGGTCCCATGGAACCATTTGCTATAAACGAAGTGGAAAGAGCGCTAGGAATCATGAAGAATGGCAAGGCCAGTGGTCCAACTGGAATTGTCAAGGAGCACCTAGCTGCTTCTCCACATGGTAAGCAAGTTATTTTGCAAATAGCAAATGAAATTCTCAATGGAATGGATATGCCTCATGACTGGAGAATGAGTACAGTTGTTCCTATTTATAAGAAGAAGGGTAGCGTTATGGACTGGGCGAACTATTGAGGTGTAAAGCTTTTAGAGCATGGTATGAAAGTTGTGGAAAGGTTGCTGGAGAAAAGGTTAAGAAGGTTAGTGAAAGTTGACCAAATGCAATTTGGTTTTATGCCTGGCAAAAGCACAGTGGACGCTATTTTTATTCTTAGGAGAATGCAGAAAAGCTACCTTGAAAAGAATAGGAAGCTTTTTATCTGTTTTGTTGATTTGGAGAAGGCTTTTGATCGGGTATCAAGAAAGGTGATTGAATGGGCGCTGAGAAAGAAGTTGGTACCAGAAAAGTTGGTTCAGGCAGTAATGTCGATGTGAAAAGGAACAAAAACGCGGGTTAAGGTTGGAGGTGGACATTCGGAAGAATTTGATGTTGGTGTAGGTGTCCATCAAGGATCGGTTCTCTCGCCGTTTTTGTTTTCAATAGTGCTAGACGTATTGTCGGAAGACGGAAAAAAAGGTGCTTTATATGAACTGCTTTATGCCGATGATTTGGTCTTGATGGCAGAGACTATGAAAGAACTAGAAGCACAATTCATCCGTTGAAAGGCAGCCTTCGAAGGAAAAGGATTGAAGGTTAATCTGAGGAAGACAAAGGTCATGGAGAGTAGTGGTGGTGGTGAGGTTGTTGTCTTGGCTAAGATTGATCAATGTGGTGTGTGTGGTAAGAGGGCTAAAGTAAATTGTGTGAGGTGCAAGACATGTAAGAAGTGGATTCATGCGCGGTGTGCAAGGGTAAAGAGAGTTTCTCGTAGGATGGATGGAAATTTTGAATGTAGGTTTTTTATGAATGGTTCAAATGAGGAATTTAAGAATGCTTCAAATGGTTGTTCAGGTGAGTTGAAGAAGGTAAATAGTTATTGTTATTTAGGAGACAATGTGAATGGTGGAGGAAGAAGTGAGCTACCTGTTACAGGAAAGATCGGGCTGGGTTGGAAGACATTCAACAGTGTGTCTTCTATGTTATGTGGTAAAAGACACACATGGAATATTAAAGAACAAATTTATAGGACAAGTGTGAGGCCTGTCATGACATATGGCTCGGAAACCTGGGTAGTAAGATCCGTTGAAGAGAGTATTTTTAGAAGAGCAGAAAAACGGATGCTTAGAATGATGTGTGGTGTGCAGCTAGCTGATGGTATGAGTACAAAGAAGTTGATGGTTAGATTGGGGTTGGATAGTACGATCGTTGAAATGGTGAGGCAAGGGAGTTTGAGATGGCTGAGTCATGTAGTAAGGAAAGAGGATGACGACTGTGTCAAACAGGCATGGAGGTTTGAGGTTGTAGGTAGTAGAGGAAGAGGAAGGCCAAGGTTAACCTGGAAAGGGATGATGGAAAACCTTTGACGTGGGCTTGAATTAGTTCTTAAAGATGGCTATGACAGGGTGAAATGGAGGGAGAGGGTTAGGTCATAGAAAGAAGTCAGTGACTCCTTGGAAAAGAGAAAAATGCTGACTATAATAAAATGATGATGATGATGATGAATGACAACAAAAACAACAATAATAATGCTTTTCAAGATACTTGGAATTGTTTCTTTGTTAACAAAAAGTTTTGTATCTTAATGAAATTTATTAAAATTTTTTTGAATATACTCTTTTTAATTTGACTAGTGAAGAATCAATACTGGTAATATTCACCTTGAGCATAAGAATGGTATTAGCGACTTTCTGTTGGGGCCAGCCATGTGCTGGTGTGTCGGTGTGTGTGACAAAAAAGGGGGCGATGTGTTGGATGTAAGAGCCCTCCTTTAAAAAGTTCTG
Organism: Pterobdella sp. o SKG-2022; assembly: GCA_964035795.1. Lineage (NCBI taxonomy): Eukaryota > Metazoa > Annelida > Clitellata > Hirudinida > Piscicolidae > Pterobdella > Pterobdella occidentalis. Next base: position 1,665,875 of record OZ038323.1, read on the forward strand.
GTTAGAAAAGTTGTTGCACAACAAGTTCAACAACAACAACAAGCAGTCTTCCACTATGATTCCTGCGTGTTGTAATTACAACCACTCATCCACCATCTGCACCCACTTGTCAAACCATCATATCCACTCACTCACTACCTCATATCCCCCACTCACCTATCATCTCTACCCCAATCTACTCATCCACTCACTCATTTAATAGCCATACCACTACTCCCCTAATATAACCAACAAAAAGTTACCTCCTTCACTATATCCTTCTTCCTTGATAATATCAAAAAGTCTTTCAAAAGCATTTTCAAAGGCAACAATCTTCTGAATGTTGGAGTTTCCTTTGGTTAACTCTCTTAGCAACAGCAAGTCCTAGTGTATCATGACGTTTTTATGTCTGATGTCATATGCTGACTAAATCTAAAATTATATTATAGTAATATTTTATTCCACACACACACACACACACACACACACACACACACACACACACACACACACACACACACACACACACACACACACACACACACACACACACACACACAAACACACACACAAACACACACACACACACACACTTGATCTTCAAGCCTTAACGGGTAAATTCTTCACTGAGCGATCGAATAAGAGAATTCAATACACTTCGATCATTGCCCAATAATACCACATCATCTGCGTACATGAGGATTTGAACCTTATCAATCATGTTGCCCTTATGACGGCTGTTGTTTACCAGAGGAGCGTCAAGGTTGTATTGAATAAGGACTCCGGCATCAAGATGTTTCATCATGGCAGTCCTTATGATAACATCTAAAAATAAGTTAAACAGAGTTGGAGCCAGTACATCACCCTGCTTTACAACTGATTCAACTTTTTATTCTTCAGACAACTGACCTTCAAACCGCACAACCCCATATGTTTCCTTATGTAAGGCTTCTATTATACACACGAGCTTTTCAGGAAAGTTGTAGACACGACGTAACACAGCCCAAAGTAGGTTTCTGTTAACTGAGTCGTACGCTTTACAGAGATCAATGAAGCACAAAAAAACCGGTACGTTGAACTCCTTGGTCTGTTGCATCAATATTTTCGTAGAAAATAATTGATCACAACCTCTCTTGGCACGAAACCAACATTGAGACTTACTTAGTTGCTCTTTAACATAATGTTTCATTCTGTTCAGCATCGCTCTTGCGAATACTTTGTTGGCTGAACATAAAAGTGAGATGCCACGGAAGTTATCGCACTTCAACCTGCTACCTTTCTTGAAGATGGGAACAGTTATTTGTTTGGTCCAGTCTGAAGGAACCTTTTCTTCGACCCATATTTGACCTGCAATCAACTTCAACCATCTAACAGTCTCATCAGCACCTAGTAGCAGTAGCTCTGTACTAATTCCATCAATTCCAGCCGAGCTATTTTTTTTTACACTGTTTGAGTGCGACACACAATTCTTCGTTTATCAGAGACTCAGTCATTGGATACAAAGAGCTATCAGATGGAGGGAGACATTGAGGGGGATGTGAAAGAGCAAAATGATTGACCAGGGTATTAATGTTTGTGACCTCTTTAAAGTGTTCACACCATCTCTTCAGTTTGATTTTTGTTGTTGTTAGCCTTGTTGTATCATCTTTGGCTAAGATCTTCAAGCATCTATAACCTCTTGATTTGGTTAAAGACTTCAAATTTTTTATTAAAAAGCCACCTTTACCTTGTTTCAAACTCATTTCATAATCATCTTCTGCCTTTTTACTTTTTTGTTCCCAACATGAATTCAGAGCAAGTTTACATGCTTTTTTGCATTTTTTCTTTATTATCACATATTGGGACTTGAGAAATAATGGAACTGATTGATTTTTTTGTTTATGTTGCATAATTTTTTGGTAAACATCAGCTTTTTCAATTGTCAGCTGCTGAATTTCTTTAGTTACCCAATCTTCTTTATATTTTGTGTGTTTAGTTGGAAAAACTTTTTTTGCAGATGTTAAACTTTCTTTGAAAACTTTCCATAGCTCATCAATATTTTTTGGACCACCAGACACTGCTAACTGGTTTCTGAAATTATTTATTATGTTTTCGTCAAGTTCTCGGGGATTTTCAATGTATTGCTTATGACTATTGTTGCGAAAATGTTGCTTATGACATAGTGATTTGAAAAATTTGAGTTTTGTAATAACAGGGAAGTGATCAGAAATATGAAGAGTTTTTCTGAACACTTTGGTGTCCAAGATGCAGGATCGGTATTGAGCATTGATAAGTATGTAGTCAAGGACATGTCCACCATTTTTTTGACCAGGATGGTGCCATGTATACTGATGTATCTTCTCATGAGGGAACAAAGTGTTGGTGATTGCCAGGTTGTTATAGTTGCAAAAATCCACCAGTCTTCTGCCGTTGTTATTTCTCACATCTGGATTATGCTTCCCATGTAGAGACGACCGACTAGTTGGCTGACCACTGGTGCATTGAAATCACCTGCTACTATGATGACATCCTTTTTACAAATGCTCTCAATAGTAGATTGCAGTGTTTCATAAAAATTGTCACTCTTTTCTGACTCATCAACCTCTGTAGGAGCATATACGGCAATAAGACTGATACCAAACCACCTATTTTCACTCTTACTTGCAATAACCTTTCGTTTATAGGGCGAAAAACACCATTTTTTTTCCACGCCTCCTTGAATTCATTTCTCAAAATAACACCAGTACCTCGTTGGTTGCCACTTTGCTTCATATCCATACCTGAATACACCACGACTGCATCTTCTACATCTAACACACCTGAACCCACCCATTGAACTTCAGCCAACGCCATGACAGACATGCGTTTCATCTTCATTGCTTCAATAACGTTCAAAAGTTTGATGTTGAATTCAGTGGGGTTATCCAGACTTTTTAGGTTCCAACAGCCAATATTGTAAAAAACCATTCTATTCTAAGGATAAAAATTGGTGTGAGTCTGACAGGTTATCAGCCTGGTGCAGACTTGCTTTTTATTGCGCTTTTGTTCTGGTTGCTCGAAAGATATCCATTAATTTTGAAGAATTTACCTTTTTACAATTTTGAAAGTTATGTTAATGTTTTTTTTCCACCGAAGAGACCAATTTCCAACCGCTATTTCCAAAAAATATTTATTTTAATTATGTAAAGTTCACTTTTACGCAATCAACCGCTATTAATCCTTTGTTTCAAAAACTTCACTTTAAAGTTCAAAAAACCATTTAAATTAAAATATTCACAACATTTTATTTTTAAATTGTTTTAATAGCCACGAATCAACTTATTTTCCACAATTAATATCCTCTTTGAGCGATAGTTGAGTTACGAGTGTCTAGACAAGATCAAAAAAAAACTTTATTATTTAAAAAATAAGATTATAATAGTGTTAAATGTCTATTTTTAAAGTTATACGATATATAGTAGTAATGAATTTCACTTTTTAAATAAGTTTAAATCCAAAAATTAATGGAGCCATGTTAACGTACGATCGAGCACACACACACACCTCATTCCTAATGATCTCCCTAGCATCAGCCAGCAGATCCATCAGACGTGAGATTCCCATGGGATTGGTGAGAACGATTTCCTGCACCTGTTTGGTCTTCACCAACAACAAGCCTGTCAACAACCTCACTGTTGACAACAGTATGTGGTAGTCATACTCCTGGTTTGTGTTGTGGATGTTGTTGTGCGGTTGAGTGCTTTGTTGTATTGGGTTCATGTTGTCATTTCAATCTAAGGTCTGGTATTTATTGTTTTTGTAAAAGTATTTTTTCACCTAGATTTCGTGTGTCAGTGTTGAACAGAAATTGTGTGGTTGTAACAGATGGTTTTAAAACTATATTTCACTTTCAGCATCAAACCCTCCAAAGTGAGTGGCACCCACCCAACCCACCTGTAGCACTGAGAGGAGGAGTGAGATGTTGGAGTGGTCTTTAAGAAAATCATTTGCCAACTGTGACACCAACTCTCTCACTTGCTGCTCTGTGGTGGTGTAGTGATGTGCTGAATGATAGCAAAAAACCAATGAGCGTCACCATCTTACTCATTTTAGTTCCCACACTCCTTTAATTAAGTACAAAACACAACCTATTTTCATCATCAGGATGTTTAGAATTTTGTCTTATGTATGTTTGTTTTGCTAAGAAAGGCTTCCAGAGCCCTAGTCACATGGAGGGATCCAATGATGAAGTTCATAGAGGAGTCTTCAAGAAATTATTACTTCCCAGTATTCATTTGTTATCTCATTCGAAAAAAAATTGCAAATAGAATCACATTTGAATTTATACACTGAAAAGATATCAACTCTAGCAGTTAACAAGTCACAGCTATTGCATTGAGTTTTTGCATTGCAACTTAATGCCCCAAATAGTGATCATCACAGTTTAATCCCTATATCATTATGTATTAGAAGTTATCTGGAGCATTCAAAGATCTGATTGCTATTTGCTGTAAAGCATGAGACCAAAAGTCATGTGGCATGCAGTTTAACACTGTATTCAAAAAAACAAACCACTTACAAATATTATTATTATATATTTTTCTTAACAACAATAAATTATGATAAAAACAATGAAATTACAAACAAAATTACATTGACATGAACTTCAAAAGTTCCTGAACTACATAAAATGTTCTTAATGAATCCATTTCTAATCAAATTATGATGGCATCATCAGCATGAGTGATGAGGGACTTATTACTGCTATTATTACATCAATGGAAGACCAACCATCATCATCAGGTTCCACCTCTTCCACAGTTAACAGTATCTGCAGAGTGTCCAGAGCATATCCCAGAATCTCTGAATCCGTCCTTGAGAGATTCACAGTTTTATAAAACATTATAATACATCATTCTCAACATAGGGTATTAATGTTATGAATTTCATCAATGAAATAGTTCTTGTTTGAACTTTTAAAACCATGTCTGATGTGAAAACAATGCATTGTTGAAAATATGAGTTATAATAAATGTATTATATATTTGAAATATAGGCATGAGTCTTAGAATCAATTTGCAATAATTACTGATGTTGAAAAAAACAATTCATTAGACATATATACACCAGTAATTCTCATCCATTAATGCTAATGATATACAGACTTATCAGTTTTGATGACATTGATGAGAGCTTGCATTGATTTTGTTCCCACTTCATATCTGAATTTCTAAAGTGCACATTAAAACACATGTTATGTTGTTTTGAAGGAATATAATATTAGAAGTAGCACCCTTTAATCGAACCTTTAAATACAACCAGTGACTGAATCTCAATAAATAAACAATGCTCTAACCTTAGCAAGAGATCTGAGAGCTCTGACTGCATCTCTGCGGTCTTCCAACAATGTAGAGGAATTCACTCTGTCTGTCAATTTCTCTACCTTTGAATTATGTATAAAGCTTTCAAACGTTTATTTTCTACTTATCGTAGTCAAAGTGTTTAATGCAGTAAGCCTTTGAAAAAAAAATTTATTGCTTATTCATATTGTAATTTAGTGCATAGTTTATTAAATAATTAACAAAAAGTTGTGTGTTTCAAAGCCTTGTATAATATACCGTTTCAGCTCCACTTGGACTTTGGCCGGTTTGAGGAGTACTCAAATATTTTAGAAAATAATCCATTTTGTAATAATATTTAACTAACTTCACTTTCTAAAACTGTACACATAGGCAATTGAGAAAAGGAATCTTGTTTGACGTTTAAAAGTTAATTTAAATATAAGCACAAGATACGTGTCAAATAAACAAAATTTTGATGGTTACCTTTATCAAAATTTTTTAAAACAGTAATTTTTTAGTTAATAGATAAAAAAAAATTTTATCTTTTGTTTTCACGTTCGCCAACAAATATTTTTTCGTAATCATTATATAAAATAATATAAAGTCATTTAAAACTTATTTTTTTAAACATATTTCTTATTTTTGCTTTATATTTTTAACTTTAAAAAAAAAAGTTTAGTGCTGTAATTCTGACAGTTGATTCTTTTCACTTTTCCAAGTAAATAATAATTTCCAATGGCATCCGATCGTAAAAGAATTAAGCGGAAACCTATACTTAAAGTGATTTTTTATTTTTAACCAAAATTGTTCGAGATTTTTCACTTAAACGTTATTTATATTCAACATATGTTTTATTACGTAATCACTTATATACATCTCATCAAATATTGTCTGACGTGATAATGAAGGATGAGTTGGAGAAGCCAACAAAAGAGGAGTATACTGTGGCAAAGTGCCTCAAGTTTAATGCACCTTACAAGGAGGCCAAGTTTCAAGGAAACTCAGCTCAATATTTCATTGGTATTTTATTCACATGTTTTCTTGTTTTGTAGTTTTGATTGTTTAAACAGTTTCATTTTGTTTTTCAATTTTTGTTTATTCATTTTGCAAGCCTCATTTCTTCATTTTTTTTTTATTTATTGGCTTGTTAATCCTTTTCATGAAGTTTTACAAATGTCAACACAGGTTCCAAGATTGTAGATTTTTTAATGGATTCCAAGTGGAGCAGTAAGAAAAACACCAAAAACTTTCTTTTTTCTACTCGAATGTCATGTGTCATATATTGTGCTAGGTATGTGTGTGTGTGGATGAGTATTTTTGTACTGATACTTTTGATGACCTAAGGTTGAATGTTTCAAATAGGTTTTTGTATGGGGCAGTGCAGCATATATTGATTGATGTAAAAATATGATTATAGTAGATAGTATATAATGTCAGGTTGCTGGAGAAAGGATTTTTCCATCGAGTGGAGAGGCCTGAAAAGAAAGACAAAAACAAAAAAAATACTGACAAAAATAAAGATACCACTACTACAGTATCATTTTATTTAAGTCATTCTCGAATATTCATTGTTTTTTGATCAGCAATAAGTTAATTACTGTCACAATTGTTTTCCCATCATTGAAAAAACATCTAGAAAACACATACACACTTTTGAAGTTACGAAAAAGAACCAAAAAAGAAGAGGGAGAAGACACAGCCAAGGAGGAAAGCAAGGATGTATGTTTATTTTCTTTATTACTTTTATTATTAATATTATTATTGTTAACGGGCTGCTTAACGTGCAACCAACCTTGCTGTGCACCTTGCTTAGAATGAAGTTGAGCAGAATGTTCCCAAGACAATTAATCCAAGATCTGTTGAAATATACCAGATGGCTAGGCAAAAGCCACATGACAATTAATGAAATAAGCTTTAGGAAAGCAGTAGGTTTTTCAGGTATTGTCACAAAAATGCTCAAGTTTTCTGGTCCAGGTGGTGCTAGTATAATTTGAGATCTCATTGAAGACATCATCTTTGAGAACCGTATACCGTCTGAGTGGCAGGAAAGTCACATTGTCAGTGTATATAAGAGTGAAGGTGATGCTTTCAACGGGTCTAACTATAGGGGTTTGAAGTTAATTAATCAGGTTATGAAGGTTTTTATCAGACAGAGAGTGGTGCTTAATGATATGCAAGGTCAGGGTACATGCCATGTTTATTCCACAGGCTATAAAAAGGATTAGATTGGTTGTTATTAAATTAAATACAAATAATAATAATACTTCTATTATTTTTATTTTCAATTATTATTTCCCAATCAATCTTCTTATCCACCATTGTTTTTTCCACTGATAAACTAAATACTAATGATACCCACCATGTGAAAGGAGGAGAAGAAGAAGAAGAAGAGGCCTCCAAAGTTGAAGATGCACCTGGTGCAGGAGTTTGTAGATGGGCCCGATGTATGTCTTTACTATATCATCATATTACATGTTGAAAAAAATGATTCGTCTTTGTTCCCCACGTATTTCCGTTCTCACGACCGTCGCATCTCATGTATCATATAATCACTCTCAACATTGCCATAACAGTGCCACTAATTTTGATACATTTTGAAAGTTGTTTTTAATTACTAAGTTGATAGCAAACTTGCTCAAATGATTTGTGAATGCTTCATCCCCACCCAGTTGTATGTGTGGATATACGATCCGACACCTCTCTTGACCTACGTTATCGGACTCTTATTGGGTGAGTATCAATCTGTGTCATCATTTTTAACCTACTGCACAAAAAATTTTTTTTACATTGTGTTATTTGGGCTGTGCTACCAACTTCCACATCTTGATATATGGTGCTGTTAAAGTCATTCAATTGTATTGTCGTTTAAGTAATTAAGTGAAAATTGTTTAATAAGCAGTAATAATGATACATTATATGATGGCATCAACTTCAGTTGTGGGTGTGATAGGAGTCTGTCTGTTTCCTCTCTGGCCTCCAGAGCTCAAGGTTCATACCTACATATTTACATACATACATACATACACAAATACGTACATACATAAACATCTATATATATTGTACATATACTAAAAATGTATGCATAGAAACACACAAGATGACAAAAACACAATTACACAGGTAGCCATATACTACCTCAGTTGCACTGCCATCTGCCTCATCGGGATGATCTTTGTGCTGTGGATCGGTGCTTCATTTACTCATATTATTTCAATTAGTATTTATGCCCTTCAGTTGCTCTCTTGGCCTTTATAAATATATATTGTTATTATCATTTTGTTGCTTAATTATTGCTATCAATATCTCATCACATTACATTTAAACTGTCATAAAAAATCTCTGCTGGCAGTGCGCGGCATCGTGTACATAGTGGTGTGGCTGAGCACCATGGGCGGCACTTCCTTCTGGCTCCTCCCTAATCTCACTGAGGATGTTGGCTTCATTGAGTCTTTCAAGCCCCTTTACTGTGTCTCATACAATGATGCAGAGAAGGCGCTCAAAAAAGCTGAGGATGAAGAGGAAGAAGATGGGGGGGATGATAATGATGCTGATAAAGGTGCAGATGAAAAGGCTGGTGGTGATAATGGCGATGAAAAAGGTGATGATGATGATGACGAAAAAAATAAGCATGACGATAAGGGAAATGAGGATGATGATGACGACAAAAATACAAATTCTTCCAATGGTTATGAAATAGTCAATCCTGAAGATTATGAACTTGATGATAAAAATGAGGAAGATGAAGACGAGGAGGAGGATGAAGAAGAAGATGGTTATGATGATGATGGCTTAAAGAAGAAGCAAGTTTAAGTGGGAAATGATGTAGGTGGTGATGATGATGATGAAGAGAAAAAAGAAATATTAAAAACTATGTTAAATCCTCCAATGTATGTTCTTTAATTTTATTCCAAGTTTCCGTTTTTTGGTTTTATTTAAAGGTTTTAATGGCAATTTTGAGTCGATTTTTACGGAGCACCTTTCCTTGCATTCTTATGAAACTTCGATTGTTAATAAAAAGGCAACTTTTCAAATAAAAATAATTAATTCTTTAAATGACAAAAAATAAAAAAAAAACACAAAATAACATCACGCACATAAGCACAACATCATATTAATTTGAAGTTACACTTGCCAAAAGTTTCAAGCCTGGTATTCATTCACACGTGCGATCAGCAAAATATCTCTGTTGAGCTTCATGTGGTTACAATGAAGGCAAAGAGACTTTTCGAAGAAATGATTTCTACTAACCGTGATTGGTTGTAGGAGCTCAATTTAAAAGTAAATATCAATTTCACATGAGATCGTGAGTGTTGAGGTGCAGGATTTTTAAAATGCAAAGTAATGCGGTTTTTATGAAGCGCTTTTCCTTATAGATCAAAGCGCTTGCTGCAATTTGATGTAGTGAAAACAGACTTTGGAACAGGTGCTAATTGTCAGCCCACGCGGGATCGAGCCCGGTAATTATACGGGCCAACAAATTTATTAATATTCAGAATTTATTGCTTCTGGTAGTTTTGGCTTTTTTGAGGAAATGGTTCACCCTAGATGAAAGTCTCATAATAATATATTGCTATGAGTTTTTGGCACAAACAGGTTAAACACAAAATCTCAAACACGCACATCAAGCTCTAAGCACACACACACATCCCTAACACAACAAAAACATTCTTAAATTGTATTGATTTTCAAAATTTCACTTTGCACGAAGAATTTTTAAATAAATTTATTGGAACTGGGAAGTTTCACTAAGTTTTATGAGGTTGAGCTTGTCGCAAATTATAGTTTTTTCAGTCTTAATAAAATTATTTCAAGAAACTTATGCTATGAATCTATTGGGAAATTTATTTATTTGTTATTTCAATAAAAGCATCTGAGTTTAATCTACTTAAATGAGAGTTCAGGAAGTTACTTACAAAACTTTTATCGATGTCTGATAGGATATATTACTATGGTGAGAAACTACGAGAGTATATAAAGCGAGGTGTTGTGAGGTTGTGTGTGCTGCAGGAAGTGAGGTTTGTGGGATTAGTTTTTCTTTTTTGAATAGTTTGTTGCAATATGAATTATTTACTCAATTTTCTTTAAAAACAACTCCACAAAGAGAGGTAATATGTTGATACTTTTTATATTCAACTAAAATTTTCGACACAATCTTTGTTATAAATACTTAGTCCAATTAATTATAAAAATCTGTCTCATGGACATCATCTACTCAATTATATTAATTTTAAATTATTCTGTTGGAAATGCTAAAACTTTAAATGAATCATTATTTATTAGTTTGAAACACAAAATCTAACTATTTTGAGGACATTAAAATATTAGAGCAATACCGCAGTACCAATAGTATTGCTAGTATTTGGAAGGATACAATACCATAATAATTAATACCTTTGTATTCAACAACTTGGTATTTAATTACTTAATATTCAATACCTTAAAATTAATAGAATGTAATAGCATGTAATTTAACGTGAAAAAATGCTTCTATAAAATGCAACTTTTTTCATGGTGCGATAATTTAATTTGGTTTCAAAAGCAATCTATAAGCAGATTTTATGTACATACCCATCAAATTTTTATTTGACTAACGCAAAAAGACATCACATGTAACTAAATGTGGGTTTTGCAAAATAATTTTTTGAGAATCAAATTAAAATATGTTATATTTCACAGTAAAGTTTTATTAATTACAAGAACTTACAAAGTATTTTGTTGCAACCTTTAACCAAAAGATTGCTGAGTAGAAACCATTTTAACGATCCTATAGATGAAGAAGCATTGAAAAAATGTAAATTCTTATAAAGTTCTAACTTATCAAAAGTGAAAAGATGTGTTAACTGCGAAATTGCAAATCAGTTAGAGGCGTACATTGACTGTGCTTTAAAAAATCTCAGATGATTATCAATAATAAATCAAAAATTATAACTCCCAATAAAACAATTGGAATTGAAAATAAAAAGTTGAATATTCTCTAAACATCTTAATTTGAATAATAAAATTCATCACAGAAAAAACACTAAGAATAAAAAAAAACAAAAATAAGAATAATAAGATTACAAAGTACAGATGGTGTGATCAATTGCTCAATTGATTTAAGTAAATGCTACACTATGTTGGGATTTAACTTTTCAATTCACTTTCTGCAGCTACAAAGATTCTTTTTTTTCACCACTTGATGTTTTTTTTAGCAATTTGAAACATTTGAGTGTAACTTTCTGCGCACTTTCGGGACATTTGGAGAAATAATCTCATTTCAATAAAACAATTTTGTTTTAAACTTCAATTGATTTTTAAAAGACATTTTTATACAAATCTTCATTATTCTTGAAGTATAATAATCGAAATAAAAGCTTCTAACACTTGCATTATAATGTTCTCTTGCATAATGGTAATCACATGGCCAGGCGAGGAAGTTAGAAAGAAATAAATATGTTTATAAATTTCAAAAATTATTTTATGGTAATTAGATTGAAAACACGACACATGGTCAAAAAGTTGTGCAAAAAAATTGATTATCTAACTTATTTGATGTTTCTGTTAAGGTCAGATTTGATAGAAAAAAAAAAAGATAGATAGATAGATAGATAGATAGATAGATAGATAGACAGATAGATAGATAGATAGATAGATAGATAGATAGATAGATAGATAGATAGATAGATAGATAGATAGATAGATAGATAGATAGATAGATAGATAGATAGATAGATAGATAGATAGATAGATAGATAGATAGATAGATAGATAGATAGATAGATAGATAGATAGATAGATAGATAGATAGATAGATAGATAGATAAATAGATATATAGATAGATCGATAGATAGATAGATGGATAGATAGATAGATCGATAGATAGATAGATGGATAGATAGATAGATATACAGATAGATAGATTGATAAATAGATAGATTGATAAATAGATAGATAGATAGATAGATAGATAGATAAATAGATAGATAGATAGATAGATAGATAGATAAATAGATACATAGATAGATCGAAAAATAGATAGATAGATAGATAGATAGATAGATAAATAGATAGATAGATAGATAGATAGATAGATAGATAGATAGATAGATAGATCGATAGATAGATAGATAGATAGATAGATAGATAGATAGATAGATAGATAGATAGATAGATAGATAGATAGATAGATAGATAGATAGATAGATAGATAGATAGATAGATAGATAGATAGATAGATAGATAGATAGATAGATAGATAGATAGATAGATAGATAGATAGATAGATAGATAGATAGGTAGATAGATAGATAGATAGATAGATAGATAGATAGATAAATAGATAGATAGATAGATGTAGATAGATAGCTAGATAGATAGATAGATAGATAGATGTAGATAGATAGATAGATAGATAGATAGATAGATAGATAGATAGATAGATAGATAGATAGATAGATAGATAGATAGATAGATAGATAGATAGATAGATATATAGATAGATAAATAGATAGATTGATAGATAGATAGATAAATAGATATTTAGCCTTGTAGTCTTTAAAGCTGGGCCACTTCGAGCATTTTAGTCTCCCAACATAAGCAATAAATTTTCATTTACTTTTTTTAGAGTGTGAGATAACTGATGATAGATTTCTTTTGAGATTGATGGATCAGTGACATCTGTAGGAGCATAAACAGAAGTTATGCTCAGCCACATTTTTCATATTTTGAGTCTTATTTTCATTAGCCTCCCATTTATTGGAGTGAAATTTTTGTTTTCCTTCCAGGCAGTTCTTGGGTTGCCTAGAAGAATTACTGCGGTGCCTCTTTGATTAATAGGATTATTATCTGTGGATCCTGAGTACGCAACAGTAGCATCTTCTGTCTAGAATACCGCACCCAGGCCACCGCACTTCAACTAGCGCCTTTGCACAAACTTTATGTTCTTTCATTGTTGTAATGACGTTCAAAAGGCTTGTGTCGAATTTTGTTGGGTTGCCTAAGGTTTTTACATTCCAGCACCCCACTTTGACTAAAGTTTCTCTTTTTTTTCTGTGCATAGACTGTATTTCTTTTACGTTCGGTTCCTGGTGAGTTATCAGCTCTAAGCAGGTTTGCGGTTTATAATTTCCTCCTCGCTTCTCCGCCATTTTTCGGGAGTTTTTGTAGAAGCAATATTCAGTCAAAAAACTAAAGGAAAATTATAAAAAACCTTTTTTTAAAACTATTTGATGTAAAAATTTTTTTCAAAAGATAGATAGATACATATATAGATAACTTGCACACGTTCATCTTTAAAAATAGATAGAATTTTACATCAATAATAAATTGTTCTATTGACCTATTCGCATTATAACGATATTGGTTTTTAAAGAATTTTGTGAAGTCATATGATGTTTTTTTGTGCGCATGTCACAGTGAGCGAACCTCATCTGATCCATCGTGAAATCTTCTCGCAGATACAAAATTCTTTAAAATCAAAAAACGAGGATACTTCACATAAAAACACTCTTTTTCAATACCCAACAAGTTATCATAAGTAGATTACCCAAGATGATCTTGGCAATGTCAAAGAGCCAATAGAACATTCCAAATGACTTCGAACCAACCAATCAAGGAAGAAATCGAGGATTTGCCTGACTCAGCAGAATATGCCGACAAGGTACTATTTTTAGATTTCAAGCTTGACCAAGTGCTAAAAATTCGTGTAGCGTTAAACTAACATTTTCATAAGTGCTAAAAAATCCTATGCTAAAAATATAAAAAATGCTCAAAAGCTCAAAGCTATATTTTTCACGTTGCATGGCTTTGTTGAGCGCAAAAATTTCCATACTTGATGTTTTAAGTTCTTTTCATTTCTCAAAAATCATTTAGTGTTGAAATTCTTCAAATTATCTGATCTTCTTGTTCGAGGTTGTTTACTCATTGGGTTTGCAACGTAATTTTGATGATTAATCTTGAAAAACCCTCAAATGCTACCCTTTCATGAACCTACCAAACTTTAAAAAATCATAATTTTGCTGTTTCTATATCGATGTGAAAATATTAAGAAAAATTTTGTTTTCTCACAACACCAGCTGTTAACCAAAATTAATTTTCGAAAACATATCACCTCCTTTTTCTTCTAATAACCGTATTATTATTTTTAAAACCGCATAAACACTTGAGAATGTTGGGACCAGGATTGAATTGAATCAAGCCATAAATATAATCCAATTATTATTTTTATTATTTTTATTTGTAGGGCGCGCAGTTTGCAAACTAGGTTTGCTGCAGAGGCGCTGTTCTAATCAGAAGGGCTATGAGAAAGAAATTTGGCTATAAAGATGCGTTTTTAAACGCTTGCGAAAAATTTTAAGAGAAGGTGAAAGACGGACATTAAGTGGAAGAGAGTTCCATAAGTGAGGGGCAATATGCGAGAAGGAGCGATGTAAGAAAGGTTTAGAAGAGACAGGCTGATGTAGGCATAAACCAGAGTTGGAAGACCTGAGAGACTCAGGAGTCTGTCTAATGGAAAGACGGTCATATAAATAAGCCGGCTGATTAAAATATAAGATGTTAGCCGTGAGCCATAGCAACTTGAACTGGGCTCTTAGTACGACCGGCAGCCAATGGAGGCGATCAAGACAGGTGTGAGATGAAGAATAGTAGTCGGCTTGAAAAGCGGTTTTAGCAGCGCGATTTTGGAGAGATTGCAACTTAGAAATAAGACAGTTCGGGAGTCGACAAAGAAGAGAGTTACAGTAATCAATCCTTGAAAGAACTAAAGAGATGATCAGAGCAACGGCAGTGTCAGAGGGTAGGAACTTGCGTGCCTGTCTGATCGCATGGAGATGAAAGTTGGATGATTGTATGATCTGAGAGACAAAGTGTGTAAAGTTGAGTCTAGAATCAAGAGTTACACCTAGTATCTTCAGTTTGGACGTTACGGAAAGAGTAGTGCCGTCAAAGATTACTTCAGTGGGAAGATTGGATTTGGAAAGGAGTATGGGACTGCCGACAAACATCACTTCGCTTTTGTTAGGATTCAACATGAGGTGATTGTTAGAAAACCAAAGATTGAGCTCAGTGATGCATTCAGATATCTTAGTGAGGCTGGGATGAGGATCAAGGTAGGAGGCGCCTGTAAAGAGGGTAATATCATCAGCAAACTGATGATATAGAACGTCGTGCTTCTGTATTATCTCGCTAATAGGAGAAGTATAAAGAGAAAAGAGTATGGGCCCAAGAACAGAACCTTGAGGAACACCAAAACGAAGGGAGACAGGGGTAGAAGAAGAGCAGCTTATCTTAACAAATTGCTTGCGTTCGGAAAGATAGGACTGAAACCAGGATAAAGCAATGCCAGAAAAGTGAAAGTAGACTTCAAGGATATGCAGCATATTTGGATGATTAATGGTGTCAAAAGCTGCTGAAATATCTAAAGACACTAAGACGGCCGCAGACCCGGTAGCACAGATATTGCGGAGGCTGTCAGTGATGTACAAAAGCGCAGTTTCCGTTGAGTGATGTGAGCGATACGCCGACTGGAAAAGGTTGAAGTTACGCAGTACAGAAACATGAGAGGATAATCTCTTGAGAACAATCCTTTCTAAGATCTTTGAGATGGTGCTGAGGTTTGAAATTGGACGATAATTGGATGGTTGCATGGGGTCTAGATTATATTTCTTCAGTAAAGGGGTTATCTGCGCCGTTTTGAATGAAGTTGGAAAAATACCCTGTGAAAAGGAAAGAGCCGAAAGTTTGCATATAATGGAGGCGAAGATGCCGGAAAACTGCTTCAGCAGGAAAACAGGGATTATATCTAAAGGTGAGGATTTATTTGGGAGAGAATTGATCAATTTGATGATTTCGTCAACACTAGGAGGTGAGAAAAATGAGAGATTTGATTGATCACTGTCAGTTAAGGAGGGCTGACGGGGAAGATTAGTGATCGGTAACGAGCTATGAATCAACTCAATCTTAGTCTTGAAAAAAGCGCTAAAGTTTTCAACAAAAAGATCATATTCCGCAGAAGTCCGTGGAGGAAGTGGAGGAGACCTGTGAAGTATGGAGTTCGCCGTTTTCCAAAAGGCTTTGGAGTTAGGTGTCGCTGAAGATAGCGATAGATTAAGATAATCAGCACGTGACTTGTTAATGGCGGCGCGGGCGAGTTTACGTGAAATACGGAATTCCTGTAAAAGATCATCGGGGACTTGCACACAAAGCTTTCGGAGACTGGATATTTGTCTCTCGATTTTCCTTCTTCGGCGTTTGGCAGAGAGAGCATTTTCAGACAGATGAAAGTGTGAATGCAAGCTGGGGCGAAAAGTATGACTGCGTAAAGGAGCATGAGTATTCATCAGCGAAAGAAACAATTTGTCCATGGAACTAACAAAGTCATCAACCTTAGAGATTGGAGAATTAATAAGTAAATCGCTTATAAAATTGACATCCTTTCCAAAGCCGGCCAAGTTGAGATTCCTGAAAGACCGAGAAGTGACACGATAAGGTGAAAGGTGGGGCCGTACGAGGTTAAGACGGCACGAAATAAGGAAATGATCAGATTCAAAAATTTCGCTGACAGGGTCAGAAATAAGATGAGAGAGAAGCCGGTGTGATAACAAGATCGAGAGTATTGCCAAGCCTGTGAGTTGGAAAGTTAATATGCTGCGTCAAACCGTGCTCTCGCAAAAGAATATTAAGGGGATTATCAAGATGATGACAATTAGGGGTATTAAAATCTCCAGCCATTATGAAATGATTGAATGTCGAAGAAAGAAAATAAAGATGAGCTGTGAGTTCACGAATAAAATTACTTGAGTTAGGAGAGCGGTAAATAACAGAAATGGTTAAGGAACGTGTTAGGAAAGAGGCTTGGGCAGTTAATGCTTCAAAGGAAGAGTGTATTTCAGATTTTACAAGTGTCAGTTTAACGGAGTTGGAGGAAATCAAAGAAATACCACCACCACGCTTTCCACTAGAACGATGAGAATGTAGAACATGGTAACCTGGGGGAACAATGTCGTATTTTGTGACATTGTCAGCATCTTCCGGGATCCACGTTTCAGTCAATGCAAGGATATCGAAACAGTGAGTGGAGATCGCGTCCAAGATGAGAGTGGATTTGTTGCGAGTGGAACGGGGATTGAGAAGGCCAAACTTCACAAAAGGAGATGGATTTTGAGGGTGCATGAGTAAGGCAGGCCTTCATTGCCAGGCCGTACGCCCCAACAAGTCGCACTTGTTGCTTGTACACCGGACAAGAAGAGGATGTGGTGACATGGTCATGGCAAGGACGATTTGATCTAAAACAAGGAACACAGAAGGGAGGAGAAGATCTAGAGCAGTTGTCAGACGGATGGTCTTTGCCACAGTGCTCACATACTCTAGGGTTGTGGCATATAGCTATATTATGGCCATAAGTCTGGCAATTCAGACATCTAGTAGGGTGAATTCGGGAGTGGAAAGGAAATCTACCAAAAGGGAGGTGAATATTCTTGGACTTGATTAGAGTGGGAAAAACAGTGCTTGGAACTTGGATAAGCCAATCACGGGTAGAAGGATTTCGTGCGTTAGGCCTCTGTCTGAAGGCACGAAGAGCACTGGGATGAGCAGATGGAAAGAGAAGATTGAGAGAGGTTTCCAGTTCTTTATCCGAAACCCATGTCGGTAGACCCAGAACAGTAATTGTTGGGTTTAAAAGAATTGGGTCATGAAGGCGGATGTTGGGAAGAGAGGAAAGAAAAAGTTTGGCATCTTTGAGCAAATCAGCAGAGTCAGCTTCCCAGACAACGGCATCAGTAGACTCACGAACATGCTTGGGATAAGACTTAAAGGTCTGTTTAGAAAGGTTAATGGATGAAACCAATCTTCTGCAGAGCTCACTTGGAGTCTCACCTATGGTGGAAGTAATTTTAGTCAAATATTTAATTATTGGTGGAGTTTTTTTGATAGGCTGGTTCATATCTTGGTTGGGGGGGAATGAATGTGAGATTTTGTTAGTGGGTGGAGAGGAAAGAGTGTGCTTGTTTTTTGACTTAACAATAGTGCTGTAAGTAGGTTGAGGTGAGTTAGAAGTAAGAGTAGATGTGATTGTATTGATTGGTAAGAATGATTCTAGTGAAATTAATGATGGAAAATTATTAATTAAACTAAGAGATGAAGTAGTTGTTGTAGAAGCGAGAGATGGAGAAGTTGAAAATGATGCCATGCTTGTGGATGAAGTTGGAGAAGTGGTCATAGTTGTTGAAGTTGAGCTTGAGGAAGAAGATGGAGTTGTTGAGGAGAGTGGGGTTATTGCATGGGATGAAGAGTTAGTTGAAGAAGATGTAGTTGTAGAAGCAGGAGATGGAGAAGTTGAAAATGATGTCACGCTTGTGGATGAAGTTGGAGAAGTGGTCATAGTTGTTGAGGTTGAGCTTGATGAAGAAGATGGAAGAGTTGAGAGGAGTGGAGTTATTGCATGGGATGAAGAGTTAGTTGAAGGAGATGTAGTGGTCAAGGAGATTGAGGCAGTCGAAGGAGATGTAGTGGTTAAGAAGATTGAAGTGCTTGAAGGAGATGTGGTAGTTGAAGTAAATGTAGTGGTCGAAGAAAGTGAAGTAGTTGAAGGATAAGAAGTAGTCAAAGAAGATGTGGTAGGCGAGAAAAGTGAAGGAGCTGAGATGGTCATAGTCTTCGGCTTTCGCCCTCTTTTTTTTGGAACCGAAGGTTTCTCAGGCTTTATTAAGTTCAACACATTACTTTTTAACGTGTTGAGAGCTGCTTGAATAGAATCAATCTCGGAACAAATTATTTCGATGGCGGACATATTATCGACCATAGACATCAACAAGTTCGAGGTTGTTTACTCATTGGGTTTGCAACGTAATTTTGATGATTAATCTTGAAAAACCCTCAAATGCTACCCTTTCATGAACCTACCAAACTTTAAAAAATCATAATTTTGCTGTTTCTATATCGATGTGAAAATATTAAGAAAAATTTTGTTTTCTCACAACACCAGCTGTTAACCAAAATTAATTTTCGAAAACATATCACCTCCTTTTTCTTCTAATAACCGTATTATTATTTTTAAAACCGCATAAACACTTGAGAATGTTGGGACCAGGATTGAATTGAATCAAGCCATAAATATAATCCAATTGATGGGTTTTTTAAAAAAACATCACTTCCCGTGGTGCCGGGTGTTTCCATTTTTTCTCAAGTCTTTGAAATCATTGTTCAAATATGAAATATGTTATCTGATAACCATCACCATCACTCTTAACACCATCATCATAATATCATCACTATCATCATCATAATATCATCACCAACCTCATCCCTACGCTCCCGTCCTTACCACTATCACTCATTTTCAGCCTTTAACCTTCAAAAAAACTGAAATTCAATTTTCATTATATTTATTTCATTAAAAGGATTAATTCAAGGTTTTTTACCGTTTCAACTGAGCCCTTCATACAATTTTAATAACTGCTTAGTATTGAACTGCCAAATGGCTTTTCAACCTCTAGTTTTGAAAGTTTAAATACTATTTTGCTCAATAAATCCAAATAAATATATATATGAATAATTGAATTTTATTTTTGGAAATATAAAAGTTTTCAAACTTAACGTGTAATATTTTCCGAAAGATTGAGAAATCCGGATAGTTTACTGAAATTCTTTTGTTCACTACATTTAGGTTCAAAGTCTTCACATGCTTAAACATCACAACTGCACGCACAAAACTCACTATTTGCACCTCACACAGATAAAAGACATCTTGGGTGAAGATGTGGATCCTGAATTTCTGCTCAACCGCCACTTCATGTTCATTCAGCTCGACCTACTTTGCTCCTTCTCCGACCAATCATATTGCTGGAAACAAATGTGCAGGTGATAACGAGAATGATGTTGAATAGAACTGGTGAGCCCAAAAAGCTTAAAAACTTCAGTTTTAAAAAATCAGAGTTTCAATTTTCATAATTATCTGACTGTATGCCATAAAATGAAATAATCAATAAGAAATGAGTGTAAACGAGTAACTAAGAGCCATGGAACAGCAAAAGAAACAAAAGCATGAAGTTAAAATTTATAATAATTTCTTCAGGCTAAGAAAAATTTTTTTTTAAACACACGTTTGCTAATGAATTGTGATAAGGTTTTAGTTATAGAAAATTTTAGCTTATTTCTTGAATAAACGTGTTTTTTGAAAAAAATTTTTCATTGTTTGAAGGAATTATATGAAATTCAATCAACTGAAGAAGATGAAAATAAAAAAACTCAAACTAAACATTATTATTAACTGAACTACACAAAGCTCTTTTAAGTCAAATTTTATTTATTTTACAAGATGTTACAAACTACCATGTTATATAATTAATTTTTGTGGAAGCATGAAAACAACATGCAAACGCACCCAAAATAGATGGCTGAAGTACGAGGAGAAAGTAGATGCGAGTGGAAGGTGGTCCAAGCCGCACGTGAGTGCTGTGATGTTGAGGGCCTTTCGTGAGCTCAAACACCTTTTCATCTCCAACAAAGTACTTCTCGTCCTTGACCAAGATACACCTGCCGAGTGGGCAGAGTGTCGAGGTGGGTGCAGTTCGTTGGTGCGGTTTGTGGGTGCAGTTCGTGGGTGCCGTTCGTAGGTGCCGTTTGTGGTTGGAATTGAAGGGTGGAGTTTATGGGTTGAAATTTCAATTAGATAATGCATGTTTATTTGTTTGAGTAATAATTTCTCTTTTCAATTTTCAATTGAAAATTATTCTATTGTCAGACTGGTTAGTTGACAAAGTTAGTGATGAATTACAACTGGACAAAACAAACAAGGATAAACTGACAAAGATTTTACAGTCTCCACACAAACATAAGAATACAGACACTTACGAAGGTGAGGTTGGAGAGGTTAAACATTGTAAACTCTTCCACCAGCCATGCCCCGCCAACATCACCAAAACATATTTCAATTGCAGGCAGAAAAAAAGAATTGCTGAAAAGAAAGAATTTTCTGTCGAAGGACAACAAGGACGTGTGGCAAACGTGTTCAAACTTGCCCAAGCACCTTCTTCCTTCAGATTTGCAGCAGTACCAGGTGAGCTTCTGCTTCCATATCAACATAAAACATGCTTCACAACAAAATAGAAAAAAATATAAAATAGCTAAAACAACACGTAGCCAAACAACAAGCTGAAGAGCAAATTGCCCAAGGACACAGAAGTGGCAAACATTTGGGTAGGAGAGGTGGATGTGGACAAACCTGTGTGTGTACTTGTGCGGTTCAAAGAAGCTTTGTTGCTCAATGAGGCTACAGAGGTGGACCTGCCTACCAGGTATATGTCAGCTTGCTTGCGTCAGCAGCTTTGAGAGGGGTTTTGATGGAACTGTTTTGAAGTTTTCAGTTCGTATTCGAAACAACATAAAAAATCATAAGATTGGAAACTAAAATATAGACCCGAGAAGGTAAATAGAAAAGCTTTCATGAATAATATGACAAAAAAATAATGGAAGTCCACTACTTCAAAACTGCATTTCAAAAAACTTTTTATTCCCGAAAAGATCAAAAAAACAGTTATTTTATATACATCAGCTAATTCATGCACTCAATAAATACAAATAGTCGAAAAGTTTGAAAAAAATTTTTTCATTAAAACAATGAACTCTTCGGACACCAATAATAACAAGCAATCTGGAGTCTTGGGATAAGAATGGAGAATATTCAATAAAGAAACAAATACTTAAACTCAGTAGAGCACATGAACCAGCTGAAAAGAGCACATAAAGACCTCATCATAACATAAGCACCTCAACATGAACTTGAAATAATGATCTTCATTGTTTCATCAAGGAAAGCTCTTTTTTAGTTTTAATTTCTCATTATTATCTACCTAACCTTTTACATGTTAATCATTTTTTTAACAAATTATTATTGTTATTTATTTTAATTTTTATTCTTCCCATTGATTTATTAAAATTCTGTTATTTTTTCTCTTGATATATTTTTTATTGACTGTTAAAATGCATTGAAGGCTGTTGTTCCTGATTTTGAGCAAGGGCAGTTCTAAGTGGCAGCTGTATGAGTTGGGAAGGGCAGTGGCAGTTCTCTTCAATGATAAGGTGGCACATAAATATGAAAAAAAGTTTATTATTTCGTTGTCATTGTAATTATCATTATTACTATAAAATATTGTAAAAAAAATAAATATTAACAATATAATTGTCGCAAAGTCATAATGAAAGAACATGAATCAGTAACACAATACAAACTTGAAGGATAATTAGGAAAAAAAACATTACTTTTAGTTTCATACCTAGCCCATCAAACCTCCTCAAACTAAAAGTTGTCTCGGTTTATGAGGTAATGACTGATTATCTCAAGTTAGATCAACCGTTAGCATCTGTTCTACTGTCTTTTCGCTACAAATTCGCATCGAGCTGTACGGAAGCACTGTATATACACAAAAACTTCGATAATTCACATTTAAGCCACACCACATAACATCACATCTCGTCCCACCACCTAACATCACATCCGCCCCACCACATAACATCCGACCCCGCCACACCACATAACATCACACCCTGCCCCAACCCATAACATCACACCCCACCCCCTTTCACATAACATCACACCCCGTCCAACCACATAATACCACACCATACCAAGCCACCACCTAACCACGTTCCACACCACTCCATCACCCAGGTGTTTTGCGAAATAGCAGTCAAAGCAGAGAATGACAAAGACATCTTGACAGGCTTGAATGAGTTGATAGATGATGTGTGCTTATTGCCTCCCTCTGTGTGGGATCCTTCATTTAGGCTTGACCCCCCTAACACTGCCATCACAATACAGAGGCTGTCTCGAAGATTACAAGGTGTGTGTGTGTGTTTGTGTGTGTGTGTGTGTGTGTTTGTGTGTGTGTGTGTGTGTTTGTGTGTTTGTGTTTGTGTGTGTGTGTGTGTTTGTGTGTGTGTGTGTGTGTGTGTGTGTGTGTGTGTGTGTGTGTGTGTGTGTGTGTGTGTGTGTGTGTGTGTGTGTGTGTGTGTGTGTGTGTGTGTGTGTGTGTGTGTGTGTGTGTGTGTGTGTGTGTGTATACATAAACAAATTTAAAGAAGAATTAACATATAATTTGAACAAAATAGACCAAAATAATTCAGTAGAAGAGATTTGGAAATGCTTCAAAGAAAGTTTATTGAACGCCTCAAAGCAATTACCAAAAAAAAATAAAATGCCTAAAAGACCATGGGTAAATGAAGAGGTTAAAAAACTTTCAACAGAAAAATCTGAACTCCACTTCAAAATAAAAGCCCTCAAACAAAACGGTCGTGCAATCCCACAAAACCTGATTAGCAGCTACAAAGAAATAAAAACTGGATCCAGAAAAGCTTGTAGAAAAGTTATCGATACGTGGTGGGAAGAAAAGACTGAAGAAGCTGAGAAAACAACCGAACTCACCAACAAACAGGGCCGTGGAGGTTCAATTCTCAAACTACTGAAAAAAGAAAAACACACAAAAATAAAACCTTCGACAAATTTGAAATCTTTAGATGGCAGACAAACACTCTTTTCATCAGAAGATAAAATCATAAGATGGAAAGAACACTTTGCATCAGCAGCCAGTTCCGATTCCACAGTAGACACTACGGCATACAGCGAGCTTCTACCTTCTATAATCACACTTGATGATGAAGAGGTAGCAGATCTATCTAAGCCCCCTTCCATAATGGAGCTAACAAATGCTTTGAAGCAATGTAAATTAGAAACAGCTCCGGGTTTAGATGGAATCAGCTCAAATATGCTCAAAATTGGCGCCAATGAAACGGTATATTGGCTAAAAGTGATCTCAGACCAGATATGGGAAATGGAAACAATCCCAAGTGATTGGAAAAATCAAATAATAGTTCCAATTCACAAGCATGGAGCAAGATCACTTTGTGAAAATTACCGAGGAATCGCCCTACTGTGTGTGGCTAGCAAAGTGTTTGGCAGAGCCATTCTAAAAAAAATGCAAAACGTCATAGAAAAACAACTGGGTGAAAACCAATGTGGTTTTAGGCCGAATAGAGGTTGCTGGGACCAAATATATGCAGCGAAGATCCTGATGCAGAGAGCAAAGGAATTTCAAAAGCCCATTCATCTCTGCTTCATTGATCTCCAAAAGGCCTACGACACAGTCAACCGAGACGCTCTCTGGGAAATTCTGTCGAAATCCTTCAGTTTGCCAGAAAAAATAATTCGCATCCTTAAAGCTCTCAATAGCTGTACAACAGGAGCGATCCGGGCTGATGGACAGTTGTCCGATGAGTTTCCCATCAGCGTTGGGGTGAAACAAGGAGATGTGCTGGCTCCTATGCTTTTTAATACATACCTCGACGCTGTGATAAGAGTGGCACTCAAGAATCACCCAGACAAAGGCATTCGCATTGAATATAGCCACAATGCCCCGTTGATGCATAACAGTCGCTATAAGCTAGAAGAGGCTATAACAGTACAATCAATAGCTTATGCCGATGATATAATGATCACGAGCGACAACATCAAAGACCTGGAATGCCTCGTCACTTCAATAGATGACGTTTGCATCAAATTTGGACTGAGAATAAACTTCAGCAAAACAAAATACATGACCATTCTACCAAAAAACTCAATTCCAAGCCTCAACACAACGCTGGCAATACGTAACGATATAAACATCGAACAAGTGACACAGTTTAAATACCTGGGCAGTATCTTAAACAGTGACAACACAGTCGATGCAGAAGTTGAATCACGTATCAATAAAGCATCCCAAGTCTTTCGCAGCCTTAGTCGGTTGGTATGGTATCAACGAAAAATAAAAGTTTCCACCAAACTGAAACTTTTCAAAGCCATTATAATACCAACGCTATTATACGGCAGCGAAACTTGGAATGTTCTTCAATGCCACATACAGCGTTTCCAAGTGTTCACAAACAGGTGTCTGAGAATCATCACGGGGACTTCTCTTTGGGACAAACTGAGAAACACCCAACTACGATGTAAATCAAAAATAGAGCGAGTTGACGTGATGATTCAACGAAGAAGACTCCAGTGGCTTGGGCACTTGGAAAGAATGGAAAATTCAAGGCTCCAGAAGAAATTAATGGTGAGCAAAATTGCAGAAGGTTCACGGTCTCAAGGTGGTCAAAAGAAGAGATGGCATGACCTAATATATACAGACCTAAAAAAGCTAAACATTGTTGACACCTGGAAAACAGAAGCTCGCAACAGAAACGATTGGCGCAAAAATATCAAATCGCTATCGCAAAAAATAAATAAAGAAGCTGAAAAAAACGAGCAATCAAAAAAAGATTTGAAAAAAAATATTTTTGATGTTCACTCCAAAAGCTCTTCATTCCAATGCCAGCATCCAGGTTGCAACAAAATAGCGGTCAACAAGGCAGGTCTGACAAACCACATTCGCCAAGTCCACAAAGCACCATCATTACAACATTGCCCGAATTGCAATAACGTTTTCAAAAAACAAGGACTTCATAACCACGTGAAGAAATGTTCCAGAAATCAATCTTCAGTGCACCTACTGTCAAGTGGATAACGCACTTCCAAGTTCCAAGTGTGTGTGTGTGTGTTTGTGTGTGTGTGTGTGTGTTTGTGTGTGTGTGTGTGTGTGTGTGTGTGTGTGTGTATGTGTGTGTGTATGTGTGTGTGTGTGTGTGTGTGTGTGTGTGTGTGTGTGTGTGTGTGTGTGTGTGTGTGTGTGTGTGTGTGTGTGTGTGTGTGTGTGTGTGTGTGTGTGTGTGTGTGTGTGTGTGTGTGTGTGTGTGTGTGTGTGTTTGTGTGTGTGCGTGCGTGCGTGCGTTGATTTAATCTCTGAATGTTTATTAAAAACTCAGCAATCAAATGAATCATAATAAAAAAAACAGATCAATCAATAACGATAACATACATTTAGGGGTCCATAAATCCCTCATTCAATAATGATCAGATGCATCAAGTGTTTACTGCTTCACACAAATTATCAAACATGAGAAAATTAAATCATAACGGGTAAACAGCAACGCCACGTACACACAGATTCAAAATCACCCTACAAACGAAATTATGGTGCAAAAAGCTGTTGTGGGTGTCATTTCTAACTTTTTCTTATCAGTCAGCTTTTCACTAAAAATTTTGGCGTTCCCCAAGAATGGTACAGTCTTGTTCTTTTCGAAATATACTTAAAAGACACTCCAAGGGAAGTCAAGGAAAAGTCCAAGCCCTAAGCATCGCTCACGCAGTTGATGTAGACTTCGTGAATGCAAACGAAAAAAATTTCAACTTGATTAAGAAATCTTGTAAAAATGGAACCAGAAAATGAATCATTTTAAAACGGAAACAATTGAAATTGGTGAAGATGGAAATTGGAAGACATGCAAAAAATTAGGCGTGATTCTTGGCACCAAGAAAGAATGGCAGAAAAAAATAGCATTGATAATTTTGACCGAACTCAAAACTCTGTGGAGTTTCAGCATTTCAAGAAGCAAAAAGTTAAGAATTCACAGGGCTTACATTCAAAGCATCATGCTGTTTAGATGCGCCACTTGGGGAATGAATGAAGAAATCTCCCAATCAATTGATGGCTTCAACAGAAAAATGGATTAGTACGCATATGGAATACGCTAGCTGAAAATTATGAAAAATGAAGAAGTAAATCGGCTTGTTGACCAGCGTCACAAGTGGTCAATAGAAGACGCTGGCAACTGTCAAGAAGTATCCTAAGCATGAATGATCAAGTACCAGCTAAGACCACAATAATTAAATGCCTGAATGAGAAAAATGCAATACCAGGAGTACCAAGCTTCAGTTTTCTTACAAAATAAAAAGAATTTGAAATTCCACAACTTGAGCATCGAAGAAGCAGCTGAGCTGGCACTAAACAGATCTCTGTGGAGGAAGCCGCACACCGCGAACAAACATCATTGCAGCTTTTTTTATTAATTCATTAGTTTTTCGTGATTTTTTGCAAGTCTTTAAATAAAATAAAATTTTAATTTAGTTTACTTATATATGGTTTTTGCAAACGACACCACCCACAACACAAATAAGCCACACAACCTATTTAGGACATCTACGCATGGAAGCAAGAGTAGAGCAGGTGAGCAAGGAAGCCTTCAACGAAGACGACAGCATGCAGAGATCTGGAAAGTTTGTGGCTGAGTTGGTTGAGTGTTTGGAAATTGTGAATGATGAGGCTGTGGACTCGAACCCCAAACTACTTTAATATATTCATTGCATGGAATTGGTTTTCAGGGTCAAATAAGTTATTAAAATAATTTTTGTAGTGTTAAGATGATCGTAATAACATCAACCCTTTCCAATTTTTTGTTAATAAATTCACGTACACAAACAAACATACACACAAACACACACACACAGAATTTTTGGAGGATTGGTTAGGGACGTAAAGAAGAGATACCCTCTGATGCTTAGTGACATCACAGACAGCTTGCACGTGCAGTCGATCAGTTGCGTCATTTTCCTGTTCTTCGCCTGCATCACTCCCATCGTCACTTTTGGAGGCCTGATGTCGTCAATGACTGGAGGAAACTTGGTCTGTTTGTTTGTTTGTTTGTTTGTTTGTTTGTTTGTTTATTTATTTGTTTGTGTGTATGTATGTTTTTTTCTTTTTTTGGTTTTTTCTTCTTGTGGTGAGTGTGTAGGTGTTTGTGTATTTGATCATGGTTTTGCCTGTTATGCTAATGCTTTTCGTATTCAGATCGTTTTGTCTGTTTTGTTAATTCTTGTTTACTACACTTTTGCTCTTCATTGATTCTTGCAACATTGCCAAGCTTATTGATCTGCACGGATGCTCAATAGAGCCATGTTAGTAACATCTGTTATCGCATATTCTAAAGAACAAAACCAAGCTGGTATGTCACATTGCATTTTTTATCCACAGACATGAAAAACTTACAAAAAGCAGAAAAAAAATTAAATATTTGAAAATACTAGAGTGGTGTTATTATCCTCACGGGCGCTTGAAGCGCTCTCCAGTCTTGGTCGACAACACCTAGAGATGGTGTCTTGATAAAAAAACTCAGTTTTTGGTCTGAAAACTAGTTGGCATTAGAAAGGGCAAACAGCCATAAAACTTTGTCCAAAAACTTTTTGTGGTCTTAAATTTAAAATTTTGCTACACTAAAGGAGAGACTTGAAACAATGAGAATCAGACCATGGTAAGAGACTGATCAAGGGTGGCCTAGAAGCCACTAAATTTTTAATTTTGTTGTATTTTGTTTAGTTGACCACAATTTAGTTGAAAGATAAAGTACATGTTGGCTCAGATTCCAACATTACTTCAAGTCAAAATGCTCTGAAAAAATGTTATTTCGCCATATTTTGCTTATTTTCAGTCTATCTTGAAACTTCCAATCATTTTATCGAAAGAAATTTCTAATTTGTATTTCGTTTTTATTGAAGTCTTGATAATCTCATTGAATTTTGATATTCCATCTAGAAAACTTTTTCTAGAATTATTTTTCAAAAGCCCTAATTTGTTTTAAAGGTTTTAACCAAGATTCTCAAACACAAAATCAGTTTTTCGTCATTTTTCTATACTTCATAACCACAAAACTCAAAAAAAATTGATTATGGAGATATTTTTTATGAATAGATTTTTCTATGAAAGTGCAACTACCCACAACTGTTACTTATTCCCAGGGTGCCATTGAGATGCTGGTGGCAGGCTCCCTTTGTGGGCTCACATACGCCATGTTCTCAGGCCAGCCCCTCACCATCATCGGAGCTACAGGGCCTCTACTTATCTTTGAAACCATACTCTATCAACTAGCTATGTATGTGTGTTTGTATGTGTGTGAGTGTGTTTCTTTTTTGAACAATATTGAAAATATGTGATAATTGTATAAAAATCGTCAAAAATCTTCACACTACATCCAACCACACATCGTTCCGCCGCTTTTCATCGCAACACACTTAATCCCACTACATCTTATCCACCAATACACACCACCTCACATCACTACCACACCACATTTCACTTTTTTTTTCACAAAAAATCACACCAGTGATATGGGCTTAAGCTACCTCCCTTTACGTTTGTGGATTGGGGTTTGGACTTTTTGTTTGATGATGTTGATGGTGGCTTTTGATCTCAGCTCTCACATCAAGTACATCACAAGGTTCCACATGGCATTGTTTATCGATTTTTTTTGTTTACTAATATTTAAAAATTCAAAAAACACAAAAGATTATTCACCAACAACTCACGCACAAAACATAAAACCATTTAATCTGACTAAAATAGAACTAGTTATCAAAATGTCTCTTAAAGTATAAGTTTTTTCTGGCACTGAACATCGCTACCTTAAAAAAAAGAAGCAAGATGTATGCATGAGCTCACAGGTGCTCATGGAAATATACAAGAAAGCAAAATAAAAAAATGGTGATATAATGTCTCCTAAATATTTTTTCATTTTTTCTACATATGTAAAAATGATTTCAGCCTTCATAAAAAATCTATTTTCATTTCTAAGATCACTACACTTTCAACCTCAACTGAGACTGCATGCGGAACGTTTCACAATAATCTAATCACCAACCCCACAAATCTAATCACCAACCACACAAATCTGATTACTAGCCCCACAAACCTAACCACCAACCCCACAAACCCAATTACCAATGCCACGACAACTCCCCAACTACACCACAAAACAAACCATTTTCTCCAATCCCACTACAACTCTCCTACCACATCATACAACCTCAACACCCACCTCAAAACCACCCACAAAGATTCACAAAAGAGAGTTTTTCAGTGTTGATCTCAATGATTTTTATCTACGAAGCCCTCCTTAAACTCGTCCAGACGTACCAGACCCACAAACTCGAAACCAACACTATCCACCAACCCACGGAGTTCTTCTGCCACTGCAACGTTTCAGGTTTGGTGGTTTTCGATATTTTTTTTATTGTTGTTTGCGTTATTTTTGTTGTTGTTTTTTTATTAGTGTTGCCTTTTTTTTATATTTATTTATAATTTTTTTTTTGTTTTTTAAAAAAAATTAATTTTGAGTTGCTGTTTTTTGTTATAACCAATTGAAAATTATGAGCACTTTGACCACCAATGAGAAACATCCCGTGACGTTGTCATAGTGACGCTTGAGTTTGCATCAATTATCAAACACCCTTTAAAGTGGCTATTGATTCTAATTAGTTTCAAAGAGTTGTTATTATTAATTGTTAGATTAAATATTTCGATGTTGTTGTTTTTTTGTATTACTACTTTAGAACAATTTAAAAACATGACTCATAAGAACTCCTGGTTCTAAGAGATGAATTCTGATTTTATTATGCTTAATACCATTGTTATTTTTTCCATTTTTCCTCATGTTGATACCCTATAAACAATAACAATTATATTAATTTTTATATAATGTTTGTTTACATCTCTATTAATAAATATGATATCAACAATAATAATATTATTAACAAAAACGATTTGAATAAAAAAATTTCATTTACTGAATAATAATACAAAGCTTTTCGTGAGTTTTTATACTTGATAATGTGAGTTCAACTTAAGAAAAGCTTCGTATTATTATTCAGTTATAGAAGTTTTTGATTCAAATCGTTATTGTCATTATTATTGTTTTATATAACATAACCACTAGTAATATTAATAATCTCAAAACTATATGAGTATCATTATCATTGTTAGTATTCGAATTATGATTCTAACAACCCTTGTTTTTATTTATCGGTGTCTTTGTTTTTATCGCAGTTGATCGATGTATTTTCAAAGGAGTTTTGCTTTCAGTAACTTTCCATGGTTTTAGTGCGCAGATTACTTCAATTTTTAAATGGAATTTCACTTTTAAAAATTATTTTTTTCATTATAAACCAGTTTTAGTTTTTATCACAACCATTCAAAATCCGTTTTAAAATATATGAAATCAAAGATGTGTGCACTCCAATAAAACCAGTAGTACTTAAAAGTGAACCTAAACGAAATTGAAGCATTTCATGATGATGTCATCACACCAGCATGCTTTTAGTGCGTCCATATTGATGACGTAATTTATTTTGTTGAACTTAATAGAAAGTTTAAAAAACTTATGAAGAATTTATAGATTGTTTCAATCTTACTCTAATCATTAGTGTGAATAAGATACTCAAGATGGAAGAATTGTCTAATAGCAGCATCATTGAGTTGTAGTGAGAGCAGATACATGAAGATGCATCCAAGCAGACATCAGTGGTTTCAATGTTGTTCACATTCTAAGAGGCATATAACTTTGATTTATAAAACACTCGCGCACACACACAAACACACACACACACACACACACACACACACACACACACACACACACACACACACACACACACACACACACACACACACACACACACACACACAACACACACACACACACACACACACACACACACACACACAGGACTAAGCAAACAGCCACAACTACCAGCATTGGAGAAGGGTTGCTTCAAGGAGGAATTGGTGGTAGTGGATGATATCTGCTTGAGCTCTTCTCAGTGCACTTCGTTACAAGGCCACTTGCAGGGTCCTTCCTGCTCCAACCAGGCAGCCATCCCCGATGTCTTCCTCCTTTCATGCATCCTCCTTATGGGCACCTTTACTGTGGCCTACATGCTACGCAGACTCCGATCCTCAAACTACTTTTTCATTCCTGTTAGTTTGTGTAGATGCAATTGTGCTTGTTTGTGTTTTTTCACTACATGCCTCATATGGGGTCTGGTCATATTGAACATTATCCCTGATGTTGCTGGGTACTGTCCTCAAAAGTCCAACTCTGACCTTTTCGTGGTGTGTGAGGATGATGAGTTATTGTAAGAGCTACCTATCGAGAGCTTATGTTCCTGGTAGAACCCCTCAAGACGACAGATCTGGTACCAGCGGGAAAGTCTGCGACTCGGCTAACATAGAGCAATGGTGAAGCAGGAATGGTTTTTTTTCAGGTGGTGGTCATCATCACACCGATGTTCCAACTACTGTTGCTTGTTTGCCTAGCAGATGAATCAACTCATGGTCAATGGTAGGGGAACACCAGTCACCTCAAGCACGACACTGCGCCTGTAAGAGCCGTAGCGAAGCATCACAGTAATCCAAGCTACTAGAAAACATTACCAGTTTTTCAAACTGCACCACTATACACCTTCACGTAAGACAAAGGTTAGCCCAAAAGAAACTGATTTTTTGAACCAAAATGGAAAACCAAATTCCATCTCTCGCCCAAAAAAATGAGTTTCCGTTTTGAACAAAGCTACAGCATTGTAGTACATAACTGTCGCTTTCTTAATTTAGAGTTTACCTAAGGTTAACCCAACATCCACATCAACCAAAAAAACTTCAAGCAGTCTGCATCCAAGAATATCGCCTTTTTCACAAGGACAGTGATCCGGATATCATAAGCCATGATATTGGCCACAGTATCTTGTTCACAGCATTGGCATACAAGATCACTAACAATGCCACTTTGGAGGTGTTGAAATAAAGGTGCGAAAACAGCCTGCAAACATTCTAATTTTCTGGACACCGGATGAGGCTCGAAAAAGAAGACGATCAAATATAACACTGAAAGACGTACTTAAAAAAACAAGGGGCTGACCTCTAACGAATTACGTACTGCTATGGTTAATAGGCAAGCATGGAGAAGTATTTACTCAATGTCACCGAAATGGAAACCGGAGTCACTATTACTGTACATACTTCAAAAGAATTATGCATGTTGATTATTCTTAGATGCAATTTTAATACTTTTTTTGTACATTTTAAAACATTTCATATGTTAATACATTTCACCCACTCAAATGACCAACAACACAAGTAGGTAAGGAGGGGCCTGGCTGACTTCTCAGTGCTCATATCATTAGCCTTGTGGACCTCCATCGACTACCTTGTGTCCATCGATACTGCCAAGCTGGATATTCCTGCTGAGTTTAGAAACACCAAAAAAGACAGGTACCAAATGTGTCAGTTTCGCTGCTAAAAAAACACGTTTGGTGTGAAATATTTCAAAAGATGTTGAAAATTTTTTACATATGGCACCCCAATGACCTCCCATTTCAGAGGTTGGTTTGTGAACCCCTTGGACACTGACCCATGGTGGTGTGTACTAGTGGCCTTTCTGCCCGCATGCCTCGCCAGTATCCTCATCTTTCTTGACCAACAAATCACCTCAGTCATCGTCAACAGGAAAGAAAATAAACTACTGGTATTTCGAGTTATTAATTTCATTGATTTTTTCACAAACAGCACAAACATAACAGAAACCCCCAGGCTACCATTTAGACTTGTTCGTCATCTCCATCCAAATCCTCTTATGCTCCATTTTTGGACTCCCGTGGTTCTGCGCTGCTACTGTCAGGTTCGTCTGTTGCGTGCATTTTTTTTGCCACATTTTAAGCCAAAGGTAGGCAGAAACCTTTCATGATGCATTGCTTGAACAAGGATCTGTTATTGACTGGTCACTGGCGTTTTGTCATTTTTAGCGCTAGGGTACTTGAAAACATATTCACTTAGTATAAGCCATTTAGCATAAAAATTAATTTTTCGAAAAACAATATGAATGAGAAAGCAGTTGAAACGCAATGAAGAATAGAATGCCAAATGCTTGCAGATCGATCTCTAACGTGCAAAGTCTGGTGAGAGTGTCAGAGAACCAAACTCCCGGAGAGTCTCCCAAGGTGGTCGGAGTCAGGTGGGTGTGGCTAAGGAGAGGAAATTTTCATTGTATGTCCTATTTATAAGCATCAATTTTAATAAAATAACTGATCAATTTGCTAAGTTATTTAAGGAAAATTTCGAAGTAAAACAGAATAATTTGAGTTTAAAAAATTGTTGTGAACTGAAAAAGGGCAGTTGAAAAATTTTGGTCTAATGGCGCCTTCTTGGACTATAAACATCATTCCAACGCATGTATCTTTTTCTATCAAATTATTTTTTCGCTGGTCGGAGAAAGGTACCGTTGCACTCCTAAAACAACATATTGAAACAAACAGAGAGCAGAGAGTAACGGGGGTGTGTGTACACTTGTTCATTGGGCTCTCAATCTTTGGAGCTGCTTATCTGAAGGTTTTGTTCTTTGAGTCGTGGTTGTTTTGTTTGATGATTTGACAAACTGGCAACATGTTCAATGAGGCGTGGAACTATTTTAGAAATTATTTTTGATGAAGTTTTTTCATTCACCCATGTAGAATTGTGATATTTTTTAAAATTGTGTCACGTAAACCTAAAAAGTGATCAAATATGTACATGTATATCTGCCCTTTGCACACAGTTTTTGTAGTCACCTAATGTTGTGATTCAAAATTTTATAATATATAATTGTTTTTTAACTCATGAATAATATGGTTTAATGTATCGAATTATGTGATGTAGCTTTTGTGAACCTCAGTATGTCTCTTGAAACTTCTTCTTAGACATTCAAATTCACGAGTTGATATCCTATAAATTTATAAAAATTTAATAATGTAGTTGTAAAACTGAATTGAAAATTTGAATAAGTAAATAATTTCTAATGTTGACCAATCCACGGTTGATTAAATGTTTCTCATTGCATTATAAAAATCTATTCTTTATTTCAAATTCAAAATCTTTCTTTTTGTTTATTTTCTTCAGTACGTCCCAATGCCAGTTTTGTATGGAGTTTTGTTGTTCATGGGGGTGACATCCTTGGAAGGAGTGCAGGTTTGACCTTTCTATACATACTTTTCATCATTCAAAGGCTTAATCAAAACCAACAAACTGATAACAGACCACTAACAAGAAATTACTGTAAATAACATTATACCATTAAATTAAAAAAAAATCAAACAAACAACACGCATAAACAAAATGAAAAAAAAACAACGTAAACGAACCAGTTTGTGGACCGCCTGCTCCTGCTTTTGATGCCGGTGAATGACCAGCCAGATTACGCCTACCTGAGACACGTCGAAACGAAGAAGGTGCATATATTCACTCTTATCCAGGTGAGTCTTTGAGGAAATGATGCCTTTGTAGAACTACTAAGAGATGCTGATCATTTGTTCATCTATTATAATATGGAAACAAAACTTACATTAATTTATACGGACATGCATAAAATCTAGAAACACACAATCAAGCTTAAAACCATGCGTACACAAACAATCACGCACACAAACACATATGCAAATAACCAAGCACACAAACATTTCAGAGACATCGTATGTATTTTTTCTTTATGTTTTGTAACAAAAAACATGAATGAAGAAAACTCCCAATACATTTGTTGAAAACCAAAATCTATAATTTTTGATAAGTTTAGCCTGATCCTAAAACGTTAGCGAAAAAATAGTTACGGTTTAATTTTTTTCGCTAACGTTTTAGGATCAGGCTAAACTTATCGAAAATTATAGATTTTGGTTCTCAATAAATGTATTAAAAACTTCTCTCAATTGATCTTTTTCGTTACAAAATACAAAAAAAACATAAAAACAACCACGTACACAATAAACATACAAACAACCACGCACAAAAACAAAAAAGGTGTTATGCTGGTTGTTGATGTGGGCTGTGAAATCTCTGCATGCCACCTCCCTAGCTTTCCCTCTCACCGTTTGTCCCTCTTTGAATGTTTTTTAGAGATGTTCACTCTGTCACCAAAAAATCAATTCTGTAGAAAAGAATGCTCATGGAGTAGTTGATAGCTTAAATCATATTTTATTATTGATATATTCTGCTAACAGTTGAAGTTGTTATTCTGATAATTGTTGTTTAACCTTCATACCATCTAGTTGCTAGTGTTGGTGATGGTACGTAAGCTGTTAGACAAGTTGTTTTCTCAAAAAGATCTTTTTTGGCTGGATAATATTCTACCTGAAGATAGTCGAAGGACCAAAGAAGACCAGCTCATGGCCTTAGATTTTGCTGCTCTGCCTACAGATGTTTGTGTTGTTGTGTTTTTGTGTTGTGTTGTTGCTGTTTTTTGTTTTTTCAGTTTATTTATTTTTTAATTTCTCATTTTATTTTGTTGATGTACCTGTAGTTTGTTTCGTATTATCATGCGATGATATTTCAGTTTCAAGAGTTTTTCTTGTGCTTTTGTGGATGTTCTTTATTTTTTAGAGCTTTATTATGAAAAAATAAAATATCAAAAGCCTTATGTAGGCCACATGAGGCAACTAACACTACAACACTGCAGAGGCGCAGATCAACATTGGTTGGGCAAGAGTACCGTTGCACTCTTAAAGACTAACACATTGACTCAAATATCTGCATCATCATTGTGATTTGAAACAATTTTTAGTTTTTGAATTTTCAGACTTTGATTGGCACTTGAATACTCACATTCTTTTTTTTTAAATGATTAACCATTAGAATTTTTTGATTTGTTACCATTGTTTTATAAATAATAAATCGTTAGCATTGAAGTGTTCATAAAGTTAATGAAAAAACAATTGTTGATTGAGTATTAAATACTGCATAGCTTGCTACTCAGGCTTGACAAGTGTGTTCAATTCGGTAGAAGTTACGGGACGCAAAGATGTGGGTTTTGAGATAAAGGAAAAGTGGCAGAGCTTCATCGAGGAGTGAATCAGATGTAAGATACAGAGTTGATGCGAATTTCTACTAAGACTTTAAGGCTAGAACAGTCTACGATAAAAAGACATGGAAAATTTGAAATGGAGAGTTATAATGGAATTATCTTTTGGTCATTGTTGAAACTTCAATACCATGTGGAAAAATTTAGAAATCGCATTTAAGATCAGATTAATAATTAATACCGCTGATATGTCTGAAAAGACAATAGCTAACCCTGACTAAAAGTTTTTTTTTATTTGTATGATCATTCTTTTTTTGTTTTTCACGTCTCTTTGTCCACTTTTCTTCCCTTTTAAACTTACCTTTTTAGAACGCCTTCTTTGACCGCTTTTTTCCGTTTACTTCAATCGGTGCAGAAGACTTCCCAGTTAACTATATCAATGTCGCATGTTTTAAGGTCACGTTTGCATACGTCTTTGAAACGGAGAAAGGTTCTGCCTATATCTCTGCTACCCTCAACTAACTCGCTATCATGCGCCAGACATGACCTAACCATCGTAACCGCCTTTCTTTTAGCAGTGAAAACATGCTCTCTGTTTTTGCCTCCTTTAAAATGTTTTTATTTAAAATACGATTTTGCCATGAGATGCCCAAAATTCTTCTTAAGCAACTAAAGTTGTCTGCAATTAGTCTGGCTTTCTGACGCGCATACAGGGTCCAGCACACGCATCCATAAATTTTCACAATAAATTTCAATTCTTCAACCTTAATTATAAATTAAACATTTAAATAAGATCAGATAAAACTAGTGTAATCATCTTTTCTCAAATAAACTTTTGTTTCAAAAAAATAAGTTTAACACAGAATGAGGGGTGGTGATCAATAATGTACAGCAACAATAATTTCAAATGAAACAAAATATAATTGAAAAGTTTTATGCATGCAAGATGATAAGCCACAGTGCTTGTTCAGTCTTTGAACTCACATTTAAGGTGAACCAACCATTTCTTCCAGCTCATCTGTAATATATTCAGCTAAGCGCCCAAAAAGTAAATAGAGCAAATTTAGCAACCACAATAATGGAGCAGGTCCAAATCTTCTTAAGAACGTGTCAGGTGGATTTTCTTCTACTTCGGTAGGCGAAGGTATTATAATTGGTTCCATCAGAAAATGAGGTATTCTGGCTCTTCGAGGCAGAATAAAAGGACTTTCTTCTTCAACTTCACCGGTAGCTGTGTTGTATAATCGACCACGTAGACGGCGACCTCTGATGTTATTAAAGTTAAAATTCCTTGAACTGCGAGGCTTCGACAATATTTGAGAATGTCCACGAGTATTCGATGAATTTTCTGGCTTTCTTTTTGACCCAGCATAAAAGTTTTCACCTCTAGGTGAGTTAGCATGCTGGTTGTAATTGTATTGTGGCCAAGCTTTTCCGTGCAACAAAGACTTTAGTTTTCTTCTACTGACTCTCTCAACGAAATTCTCCATAGTTTGTGACTCAAAATTTTTCATGTTTCATGTTGAAAAAAATTAGAAGACGTCATGTCAACAAGTTTATTAATTACATAATGTTAAGTTTCATATTTTTTTAGTTTGACTTTCAGTCGCCCTATATTGGGGTTTCGTTACTTCAAAAGATGTTTCACAGGGCGCTACTTCTTGTGTATATAATTGTCGGCTCGCGTGGGAATAAACCCAGTAACTTTAGATAATTAGTCTAATGCTTTACCACTGAGCTATGCGGGCTAACAAAAACTATTGACGAATTAGCCCTACGCAATTTCATAAACAAAAATACAAAGGATTTATTAACCCATTAACACCTAGTGTAACCTGTAGGCGAAACTATGTTTAAAATTTTATATAAAATCAAGAAAAAATAATTTCTTCTTTTTTATCAGTTATTTTGATTAGTTGATCATATTTCAATTGAATGTTTTTTTTGACAAACTTTCTCTAATTTCCCAAATAAAGATTTTAGTTTGAAACAAGCAACTCTAAGCACAAATCTCAAAAACGTGCACACTCAAAGGATTGACTTAAAATGAAATGAAATCTTTATTTATTTCATTAGGAGAAAATTTATTTAAATATACTTCACTATAAAATATTCTATAAAGGAAAAATTGAAATTAAACAAGAAACAAACTAGTTAGATAAAATTTAAAAGTAGGTGTAACCTGTATGCACCAATACATATTTTGACGTAGTTTGGATGAAATTAGCACATATATACGTTAAAACTAATTTATATTTAGCAAATTAAATAGATGAAACAGGTGATATTGAGCCGTCTATGTTCCACCACCACCCGAACATCAAATACTGGCACGGCAAAATCAACCGAACAATAGATACTAGTATCAGTATCATTTTATTATAGTCAGCATCTTTCCATTTTCCAAGGGTTCACTGACTTCTTTTCACGACCTAACTCTCTCTCTTCATTTCACCTTATCGTAGGCATCTTTAAGACCTAACCGAAACTCACGACAAAAGTCTTGCTTCATACTTTCCCAAGCTAACCTTGGCTTTCCCCTTCCTTTTCTACCTTTAACCTTAAACCTCCACGCCTGCTTAAAACAATCATCATCTCTTTTCCTTACAACATGGCCTAGCCATCTCAAGCTTCCTTGTCTCACAACATAAACAATGGCAATATCCAATCAAACCATCAGTTTTTTTTTCTATTTACACCATCGGCTTAGCACACTACACACCATTCGAAGCATCTGCTTTCTCGCTTTTCTCAAAATACCCCCTTCAACGTATCTTGCCATCCAAGTTTTCAAGCCATATGTCATGTACTCGGAGAATAAAAACAGCATCCAATGTGCTTCTGCCAGGCATAAAACTTTCACTCTCACTAAGCTTCTTAACCTTTTTTCCAACAACCTTTCTACACCTTTCATACCATGTTCTAAAAGCTTTACATCTCGATAGCTTGCACAGTCTATAAAGCTACTTTCTTCTTATAAATGGGAACAACTGTGCTTGTCTTTCAGTCATTAGGTATATCCTTTCCAGCTAGTCCACTGGTCTTCTATCATCATGATCCTTAGTCCTTCTTTCACCTCATTCATAGCAAATAATTCCATGAGACTTTCAAACCCTCCTACATTCATCATCCCTCCCATAGATTCTTTTCATTTATGATCGTCTCTATGTGCTCCTTTCACTCTTTTTCGACCGTTTTGGGTATTTACAGTCTTCCCGTTTCTGTCATTAATGGTGTTTTTACCAGATATGTTAGACACCTCATCATCATTCTCATTCTACGGAATACGATGTTTTTTTCATTTCGAATTTTTTCCAACTTTTTCACTGCTTCGATCTTCATTGCTTCAGCTACAGCTCTTCAAGTTTTTTCCATGAGAGGTTTATTCATTTTCAGCCGATGGGAGTTGCTTGCACTTTCGAAAACTTTTTCTTTTCTCTAAGATGGCGTTTTGCACATCCTGATACCACCGTCAAGTTTCCCAGTGCTGAGACCTACCTCTACTCACTCCACACACTTTTTCAGCAGGCCATGGAAAATTTTTGGAGCAGAAGTTCACAATGGAGCATGCCCTTGCTTCCATCGCATAGCACATGTTTCATGACTTCGAAGAGCAAAACAAAAATGCAGCTGAATGAACTTGTTTATTTACAAACATTTCGTTTTATATCTGCAAGTCATATAGCGAGTAATTCGAAAAAGAAAAGAGATCAAGCTACTACGATATCGTGAACTCGCACATGACTTTAGATTTTGCTGCTCTGTCTACAGATGTTTGTGTTGTGTTGTTGCTGTTTTTTGTTTTTTCAGTTTATTTATTTTTTAATTTCTCATTTTATTTTGTTGATGTACCTGTAGTTTGTTTCGTATTATCATGCGATGATATTTCAGTTTCAAGAGTTTTTCTTGTGCTTTTGTGGATGTTCTTTATTTTTTAGAGCTTTATTATGAAAAAATAAAATATCAAAAGCCTTATGTAGGCCACATGAGGCAACTAACACTACAACACTGCAGAGGCGCAGATCAACATTGGTTGGGCAAGAGTACCGTTGCACTCTTAAAGACTAACACATTGACTCAAATATCTGCATCATCATTGTGATTTGAAACAATTTTTAGTTTTTGAATTTTCAGACTTTGATTGGCACTCGCATTTTTTTTTTGTAAATGATTAACCATTAGAATTTTTTGATTTCTTACCATTGTTTTAAAAATAATAAATCGTTAGCATTGAAGTGTTCATAAAGTTAATGAAAAAACAATTGTTGATTGAGTATTAAATACTGCATAGCTTGCTACTCAGGCTTGACAAGTGTGTTCAATTTGGTAGGAGTTATGGGCAATGACACAAGATATATTTATCTAAAGTCTATAATATGTGCGCCATTAGCAAAATTCTTTCAGAATTACATATAACCAAAGCTGCTGTTAATAACACAACGTAGTGATGTGTTAGAATTAGTTAAATCTGAAAAACCTTCGCTTCCAAAAAAAAAGAAATTTGAACCAACTTTTACATTTCCATTATCCTCATCGAACACTTCAGTTCTTGTCATCATTTCATGTCCAACTTCACCTCCAACTTTTTCGACCAGTTCAACTTCGTTAACATCATCATTTTCAACCTCTTTGACTCTTTCGACATAATTTTTAACCTCTTTTTTTATACCTCAAACAGCCTAGACGTGGGTGAGTGCTTTTCAGGTTCCCATCTAATCTTTCCAGTTTTTCAAGAGCTCAGCCGCTCTTACAGGGTCGGTCCAGAGGCTCTTGGGTCCCAGTGTGGTAATTATTTGAGGGCAGGTAAAAAGGTGATGAAGGTCGTGAGGGTGGTTGTGGCAGTCGGCATGTGGGTGAAAAATGAAATAATAGTGAGATTTTGTTGAGGTATGAGAGGATGAAGGGCGATTTGTTTGATCTGAGTTGGGCGAGGGTGCATTTGGTGGAGTGATCAAGGGTGGTTCTTAAGTCGTGTATGGGTGGAGGCTGTTGAAGATTTTTTCGTGATGAGATAAATTGTATTTGTGTACTATTTTTGTGTGTATTCTAAACATATATCTGTAGACCCCAATTTTGCTTGCTCGTCCGCAAGAGCGTTCCCAGGGAGGTCACAGTGGCCGGAGAGCCAAATGAGTTCCACCCTCTTTTCTGGTAAAAAGTTTGCACAAAAAGCTTGAATGGCGCTTATTGATGGGTCACTCTTGCTGAGATTGTCGATGGTTTGGAGAAACGATTTACTGTTGCTGATGATGGAGGCTGAGGTCCAGTCATCATGTTGGAGTATGTGTCGTTGATTTTGTGTAGTGATGTGGTGGTAGAGTGTGCTGCTCTGAAGTCGGGTTGATGTGTTGGGAGAGCTATGTTATTGGTGATGTATAAAAGGTTGGTTTTTTAGTGTTTTTGCTATGGAGGTGAGTAGTGCTATTGGTCGGTATAAGAAGGGGAGTGAGAGTTCTTTGTTAGGTTTGGCGATGGAGATGATTTTGGGGAATTTCCATATATGGGTTATAGTGTTTGTGTTGACTGCGGTGTTGAGAAGGTTGGTAAGGTGTTTGATGGCTATGAGTCCTAGGTATTTAAGGTATCTGATGCTTAGGTTATCGGATTCTGTGAAGTTGTTGTTTTTGGAGTGTTTTACGGCTTGTATTGTTTCTGCTGCAATGATTATTATTGGGGTGGATGTGAGTGATTTGGTGTGTTTATTTATTATTCTTTATGTGGGTTTGAAAGAGTGTGTTATGGTTGATTTGAAGTATTTGTTCAGTGTGTTGGCTTTTTTTATGTCAGTGTTGGTTGTTTTATTGTTGTAAGAAATGGTTGTGTTGGTGGGGTTAGGAATCTTTTTTGATTTGAGAGCCTAAATGCAATTCATAAGATGTGGGTTTTTTTTGTGATCTTTGTCGGCTTTCTATTTTTTTGTGTAGTTGGATGATATGTATAACTTGTTGATAAAGTGTGGGTAATGGAGGTCTTTGTTATTTTTGGTTCTGATGTTGTTTCGGTTTGTGATTAGTATGAAGATGTTTTCAGGAAAAAGGGAGTGGGTGGGTTTCATTTATAAGTCTTCCCCAGGTTCTGACCCTACTCTCCATTGAATTATCTAGTTGTTTCACCGCTCTAAACTCTTGGCTTTTTCAAAGTCAACTGAAACTAAACCCTACAAAAAGAAAAGTGATGTTTGTTAGCAGCTTTTCTCTTTCAGCAAAATATAAGCTCCCTTCTATGGTAACTCTTGACGGCATTACTCTCACTTTATCTTCTTAGCTCAAGATTTCAGATGTCACTCTAAACTCAAATTCGAACTTTGCCCATTTTATCTCTTAAATAATCCAATTTTCTAAAATCCATATTCAAGCCATAAAACAATTACGTATATTCATACCTTTTGCCACTGCTAATGCTTTCACTATCTCACTAGTTTTTTCAGGTTGGACTACTGTAATAATCTCTTTTGCGGGCAGGCAAACTATCTCTTACGCAAATTTCAATCCATTCAAAACCATGCGGCGAAAAACTGTTTTTTAAGCTGATTATTTTAGCTCTTCCAGTGAGTGTCTTGATCGTTTGCACTGGTTGACTCTGGTTTAGTCAATATTTCCACAAAGTTTCAAAAAAATAAAGGAAAATTAGGGACTTTCACTTATCCAAACGGAACC
This sequence comes from Pterobdella sp. o SKG-2022, assembly GCA_964035795.1. Lineage (NCBI taxonomy): Eukaryota > Metazoa > Annelida > Clitellata > Hirudinida > Piscicolidae > Pterobdella > Pterobdella occidentalis. The sequence continues at coordinate 1,709,284 of OZ038323.1, forward strand.
AGAAGTCAACTTGATTAAATCCTTATAAACAGAAAATGGAAAAATAGTTCTATTGACTGTCGCTCGTTCAGCACATACTCACCACTTGAATAAGATCACAGGATTTGCAGCAAAGATCAGGTTGTCTCTAAGATCAAATGTCTCAAAAAGCAAAATGAGTCATGATTGGTCAAAATTATTAAATGATGAAAATATAAAAAATAGCTGTGCCGATTTAAACAACTACAAAACCTTAATCCTGATAACTTTTCAACAAACGATGTTTATGAAAATACAATAAAAGCTCACGCTGAAGCTGCTGAAAAATATGTTCTAAAAAAAATTAAACCAAAAAGAGATTTGCCATGGGAAAACGATGTGGTTTGCAAAAAGCGAAATGAGCTGAATGAAGCTTTCAAACGCAAGAAAGAAAAAAACGATCTTACAAACACCCTACTTGTGGAAAAAGCTAAAAAAGATCTAGACCATGCTTATGATGAAGAACAAAAAAATTATTTGGAAAGCAAAATAAAGGAAATCAAAGATGCGCACATAAATCACTATTCTAGACTAGTATGGGATACAGTGAATGAAGTGACGAGAAGAAAAGGCCCAAAACGTGGTCGAATCAAAGCAAGCAACACAGAAGAACGTCTTGTTCTTTGGAAAGATCCCTTTCAAAAGCTTCTCGAACAATCACCGGAGATAATGATCAACCCGTACCAAAAGTATTCGATACTCTCCCAATTAAAACTGGGGAATTTACTACAATCGAGCTTCAAGCTTCCATAAAGTCTTTTCAAAATAAAAATGCTACTGGCCTTGATAATATTCCAATAGAAACATGGAAAACAGGCTGTATGAACAAAGAACTATTAAATGTATGCAACAAAACATATCTTGGTGATGCACCAAACTGCTGGCTACAAGGTAAAATCTTACCTGTTCCAAAAAAGGAAGACTTGAGTATAGCCAGTAATTATTGAGGAATAACTCTATTTTTGTCAGCATCCAAAATATACAATAAAATTTTGCTCAATAGAGTACGTCCAATTTTAGAAGAAAAGTTGAGAACAAACCAAAATGGCTTCAGACCTGGTCGATCCACTCTTGCTCAAATCCTCACGCTGAGAAGAATAATCGAAGGAGTCAAATCAAAAACACTACCGGCAGTTATGATTTTTGTGGATTTCCATAAAGCTTTTGATTCAATTCATAAAGAAAAATTAATGGAAATACTAAAAGCATATGGCATTCCTCTTGAAACTGTAAACACAATTTCACTTCTATATAAAAACACCACTGCTAAAGTTATTTCCCCAGATGGTGATACAAGTTTTTTTCCAATTCATGCAGGAGTTTTGCAGGGAGATGCACTAGCATCCTACCTGTTCATAATAGCAGCAGATTATGCAATGAAGACAGCAATCTCTAATTCAGATGATTGTGGCTTTACTCTCGAAAAAGCTAAAAGTAGGAGACATCCAGCACTATGTGTAACAGACATAGACTACGCAGATGATATTGCCCTACTTTCAGACTCTGTGGATAAAGCTGAAAAACTGTTGCATAATGTAGAAATGGCAGCCAAACTAATAGGTCTTCACATTAATGAGAAAAAAACACAATATATGACATTTAACCAAAATTCTTCAAAACTCACCACAATAAACAAAAAATGCATAAAACTCACAAACGATTTTCTCTAGCTAGGATTCTGGATATATTCCAACGAGAAAGACGTTGACGTAAGAATCGGTAAAGCGTTGCACTACAAAAAGTAAATACTATCTAGAATTCAAATCTGCCAAAAAACTTGAAATTAGCATTTTTCCATACTACAGTGAGCTCTGTGCTACTATATGGATCTAGTTCCTGTACATTGAACAAAAAGTTAGAAATAAAGTTAAACGGGTGCTATACAAAAATGCTAAGTGTTGTGAATAATGTAAAATGGCAGCAACGTATAAGCAATAATGTACTATACGACAACTTACCAAAGATAACCAATACAATAGCAACACAGAGTCAGTTTCGCAGGACATTGCTTTCGCAGTAAAGAAGTTATACACAAATTGATACTATGGGAACCAAGATGTGGAAAAAATACTAGAAGACCAGCTCAAAATTTTATCAACCAACTAACTGATGATACTAATCTTGATAAAAAAGATTTAGAAACAGCTATGAGCGATAGGATTTCTTAGAAGAACAAAGTCATAGAAGTTCGACTGCGGTCGACATGATGATGATGATGATGATGGCTTCAGGCAGATGTCAAACTGTTTTATCGAAATAGTAAAGGTTCAATTGTTTGATTTTTTAAACAAAGAATAGGAATTTTTTGAAGGTTTTTTTATCGTGTTATAGCATATTGAAATGACAATTCAACCAAGTTTTGAAGTCTATAGTGGAGAAGGCTTCTATTGCTTTGAGCTATACAGAAACGATCGAAAAATTGTACTCTTTTGACAAATTAAACTATCTCTACTCAATTTCATGAACAACAAACACAAAGGATTCATTAAACGAAATTTCTTGAAGCTTCTCTAAAGACAAACCTACATTCTCAAATGATGTTAAATCATCACTTGAATATGTCAGATTGTCCTATGGAAAGCTTTTTAAAATTTTTTTCAGTGAATATGTTCTGTTTGTTTATTATAGAAACATTTGGATTTCTAAAGTGAACCTTCAATTTTTATGCTGCTCATGCCAAAAGTTGCGGTAATTTTTTTGTTTTTGTGAAACCCAGTTTTTTTTGCTTTTTTGGACTTTTGAAGATAAAGAAGTTTTAAATTGGAATTCAATGTTGAAAGTAGACGTGAAATAATTGAATATTTGGACCAGCCTTATTGAAAACTCACAAAATTATTACACATTTTATATTTCTACAGCTTAAAAAAGTCGATAAGTATCGAAAATTTTCCAAGATTTGTTCCAACAGCTTGAGACCTTTTTGGACACTGCTCAATACTTTTGCACACCAATGAGGTCCGTTATAGGCATTCTTTTTCTACAAAAGCTATAGCCTTCGTTCTAGAAATTTTTCACCGCATTTGCTAGTTCCTGAAAGACAATTTTGATTGAAACAGAAAATAGTGATTTTTTTTTTCAATTGTTTTCACTTGTTAGTGAAGTTTTCAAAAATCACTTGTTTTGAGAAAAAGACGAAGAATAGCTGAAAGATGATAACTTCCAAATTAGGATCCATTTTGAAGAGTTTGTAATTTAGGCCGTCATATCTGGCTTTTTTGTAGTGACTCGAAGACTTAATGGCTAGACACCGGTATCTTAACATTAAAATTTTTTCACAGTGATAATAACAGAAAAAAGAAAATAAAAATAGGAGTACAGCTGCTGATCAATTATCAGTGCTCCCTTCTATTTTCTACTGATTCCACAAGCGAGGCATACGAGATGACATCGACAAAGGGACGCAAGATTTTTATAGGTTTGATCTCTCTCAGCATTGCCTTTACAAGGCAGGTTACTCTAGGCATTGTACAACTAGTGGATCATCTGCCCAGCGTAGAGGGTTTGGACCATAACTTGTACATATACCAGCTGCTCTTCAGTCCTAAGAGTCACATGCTCCCATGACTTTTGTCAGGTTGAAGAAAAATAATAAAAATTTTTTTTTGGTCTCAAAAAATAGAAAAATTGATTAATCTAATTAGAGACTAAAGGCTAGACAGATTTCAAACATTAAAGACTGAAGCTGCTAAAAAATATCAGGAGGTCGATTCTGTATTTTCAGAAATATTTTAACCAGTGATTCTCTCAATGGCATGAAATCTTGTTGTTTGTTTTGATTTTAGAGTCTAACATATTTTTTTTCGTCTTGTGATTTACTTTAAGCTTAATCAAAGCAACGACAAGATGATGGTCGCTTCTGACGTTTGCACTTCTCAACACTTTGACATCAATAATGATCGCCTTCATGTTTTATTGATAAGTAGATGGTCAAAGTGGTTCCTACTTCAGTTATTGAGTGAGCACGAAGTGAATGTAAAGAAACAAAGTGCTTCTCACTATCAGTATGTTTCAGAGTTCATGTTTATTCATGCATCTTTAATTACTCGTGTTGGTACTTCCGACTTGCACTTAGAGTTCTCATGCCAAATTCGTGTCATTGTTGTTTCTGCTTATGGCGGTTTTTAAAAAGATTTTTGACATCTTCTCTATTCTAAGTTGGATTTTATAAAGATGAAAAAAGGATGTAAGCATGCTTTCTTTTTTTGTACTGGTTGTTTTTTGAGGAAATGAGTCTAGATGATATTTCAAATTTTCGTTGTCTTGCTAATCTACTTTCATACACTTTTAAGAGATTAAAATTATATTTCTTAATTTTTGTGTTAATCATTAAAGAATGTTTCCACAATCATAAAACCTTCAAAAGAATGTTTCCACAATCATAAAACCTTCAAAAGAATGTTTCCACAATCATAAAACCTTCAAAAGAATCTTTCACAAACTTCAGTGAAAATGTTCAATTTTCTGAAACAGCGTTTTTTGATGCAAGAATTTTCTTCTAACCTGAGATGTCAAGCACGAAATTTAGTCTACTTTTAGTTTGCAACGGCTGAAGTCCACGGAAGCAAACGATAACCGTTTCAGCCTCATAGGACCATTTAAACAAGCAGAAAGTCTTACTGTTGGATGAAAATAGAGAGGTTTTTTTTCAATATTTGGATTTAAACATAAAAACTTTTATGCAGTGTTTGGTAGTTCTACATTAATCTAAACTTATTGAAGTTTATTGGAATTAAATTTATTTTTAAAAATGAAACAAAGTATTCTTGTATTTTAAATAAAACCTGGATATAATTTTGTTGTTTTTGTGTTTTGCTAAAAGTAATCAAGAAGAAAGACGGGTGGAAAGATATCTTCAATCTCAAGTTTCTCAAAGGTAGGCGGTTCAAGTGCAGAAGAGTTTATAGACAAATCAGAAGCAACAAGTCGTGCTTTTTGATTCCAGTTTGGTTCAAAAGGATTGCGAGTTGTAATCTGGGGAAAGTTCCGTTGTTTCCTTTTCCACTGTGGAGCTGAAACGGGCTGAGTTGAAGTTTCAGACTCAATTTGATGTTTTGTTTTCCACTGCAGGGCAGAGACAGGTTGACTGGGAGCACTCACAGTTTCTTGATGACTAATGAGGGGAGGTAGGAGAGAACGTCGGGGGATCAGGTCAATGCCTTCTCTGATAGGATGAACTTCTCTTATGGTTTGTAATGAATGTTCATATGGAATTTTTCTTCTCCTTGGATAAGCATTAAATTTTCTATGATTCACCACTTTGGGGTAAGGATTAGGAATTGGAATTCTATCTATAAACTCTTCCCACTCATTCACTGGCCTTCAAAGCTTCAAAAATTTTTTATTGTGACTTCGAAATTTTACTAAGTCTTTTGGTTTTTTCCCTTTTCCTAACTTTATAACAACTAATCGATCAGAGTTGACATGCTGGTTGGTATTGTAATGTGGCCATATGTTACAGTCGAACAAATATTTATAATTTGGTTTTCTTCGATCGACTTTATTTGCAAATTTATCCTAGTTATTTTTGAATTTGATGTCAGTAAATTTATCGGTTAAACTAATAGTTGTTTACGAAATATTGCTTATTGCGCAAATAGTTTTTAAAAGCTACCTCAATGCTAAAACTTTTTAGATACGGATTCAAAGTTCTTATGAGAATGCTTTATCTCACCAAAAAAATGCTAAAAGCGTCAAAACCATTCGTGAGTTTTTTGTAAGACATTTTCAATCTAGAAATGATGGATTGAACAAACTACTGTCAACGATTTTTGCAAGAAATTTTCAAAAATAAAGTTTAAAAAACAGATTTTAGCCATTTTTGAAATTATAAAAAAACACTTATAATTTTTTTTCTAAGAATTTCAAACTCAACTCTAATATATTGACAATTCAACAATGTTTAACGTCGATTTAGCTTTGGCACCATTCGAAGGTGGCCTGTAGAAGTTGTAATGGCGACTCGAATAGTCGATTTTTATACTCCAAAACTAGATAGCTCAATTAAAAATGTCAAAATATTAGTATTTAAAATAATTTTGCAATTTTAGTTTGAAGTTCGATAACTTAGTACAATAACATACAAGAACTATTTCTTTTTGGATGAATTCGGATTTTTGCTTTCAATAGGAAGATGAATTGTGAATATCAACAATTTTTTCCTATGCAACAACAAACAATGCAGAGATAAATACTTCATGGTTTTTTTTGGGGTAATAAAGGCTGACATTACTTGGATGAAAATGGTGTGAAAGATGAAAATATTATTATCATTTACTTAATATTAAATAATTATAAAAATAAAAAATAGAAAGAGATAAGCACTTTTTGGTTTCAATTGTAGTGAGATGGAAGAGCCATTGAGAAAGAGGATGAGAACAATGAAGTACAAATTTGGTCTAAAATAAACATTCGATGGCTCAAAAGTTTTTGTTTGAAGTTTTATTAATTATCAAAAACTTAATTGAGAATAATACACTCATAAAATCAACTCAGTTTTATAAATTTATATAAGTATTATTATGGTTGCTTTTTTTCAAACAACAGACCTTTTTTTCAGATAATCTCATTTCTCAATTTTATTTTATTTAATTATACTTGCATAACCCTTCTTGAAGTTGTCATATCTATGAAAACTTAATTTACATATTAATTATAATTAATCCAACTAGATTATACTGATGTAGAATTTCCAGTAACTGGAGTTGTCAGCAGTCAGCCTAGGTTATTGATACTATAATATAGTAATTTATAAAAAAGGTCATTTTATTTGGGAAAAATTTTTATAGACAGCCAGCCCAAGCTAACGTCAGACTTGAAATTATCGAACTCAAGATCCGCCGTTCCCACATTGGGCAGTTTGCCTTGCCATTGTCAACAAAAAGAAAGATCATTCGCCAAGCTAAAGAACAACTATACCAGAATATCGGTTTGTTGATACCTGTACCGGAGTCTACTGTTATCCAGGTTATAACAAAAAAACAGCCTCAATTTGGAGGCACTATCTTCGGTGCAGCTTATCGTCACGCCCAGGACCAAAGCATTGTTATTTTGCACTCATAGTTCGTTATACTCAGTGGTCTGAAAAACTTGAAGTTAATGCCAATATAATCATACTCGTAATTGATTGATTTATGAAAAAATTTAGTACATTTATAAAGCAAATATAACTAGAATTTTCAATAAGTATAGCCTTACCATAAAACATGAGTATACAAAATTTTTCGAAATTAATGTTATTTATAGTGAAATAATTGTGTAGATTCAAGTAAGTTCTAGTTACAAACATTGACAATGTTTTATTATTATCTGCTATTATGTAATCTAAAGTTTGAAAGATTACTTTTTAATCAATGGAGTTTAGATATGCATATTTTCTTTTTTTGTAGAAAAATTAATCTCCAAGTCTCCTCCTTTGGACAGAATCTAGCTTTTTCATGACTTCATTACGAACTCTTTTCAGTAAGAGAGCCCAGGCATTCGTGTCCATATGCAACTGAGGATCGTTATAGCCGTTTTCTACTGAATTATATTTTTTTATTTCCAAGCTTTATCTCGTAAAAATAATTTCTAAAAGATAATTTATTATGTATCTGCCATTGATTCTATGACTTCTGGCTTTTTCCAATTTATTGTTCCAAAAGGGCATTCTCTTTCATGTTTGCTGATACCAGATTTCATATTTATTGCTTTTTGGGAAGCTGAATCTGCTTCGTGTTGGACCATTTTCGTTCTAATTGGGATCCTCATCTTCCCGATATAGCATTTATCTGGATCACATGAGCACTTCACTTGGTAAATACCTTTTTGGTCCAATAAGTTGCGTTTAGTTTTGTTTGGAGCGCATAGGATGTTTCCTAGCTTGGGTCCAGATAAACAATGGAAGAATACATTATTTTTTGTAAATGCTTTCTCCAGTTTTTGATTTATTTGCGGGATATATGGTACCGAGAACAAGGAAATGCGACAATTATTTTTCTTTGTTTTTGATCTTGTTGTGTTTTGTTGTTTATGTGTTTTTGCATTGATCGTAAATTCGAAGATTTTATTGAGGATTTTGGGCTTGTAATTATTAAATTTTTTTTCTGTTATAACCATTGTTTTCAAAGTTGTTTACAAATATGGCAAAAAAAATTAATTTCTCTGCAAAAAATGGAAAAATTTTTGTTTTGAGATCTAAAGCATATCTGAACTCCATCGATTAAAAAATAATTCTTTAAGCTTTTTAGATTAAATTATTACTTAGACAGTTATGAAATGGATGCATTATATATAGATATAATTTACTTAAATCAACAAAAATATTTCACTATGAGTACCAATTAGTTCAACACATTTTGTATGCTAATGTATTATGGTAAGGCTCTACTTACCGAAAATTTTAGGTATTTTCACATGGTAAAAATACCAAATTTTCTCATAAATCGTATTAAGCATATTTGATAATTGCTTACAAATACATCAAGATGTCTCTGGAAAGTTAAATATGAACACTATATTTAATACTTATTGCTTCATCTTAATAAAGGAAGAAAATCAAAACTCAAATGGAAATAAATGTTTTGAACTATACAATCATGAATTTGAAACAAAACTCAAAACAAAAAAAACATTAGACTATAATAGACAAATGCCTGCAGCTAATAAAGAACTGAGTATCAAAAGTAATACAACTGCAAAACCACTCAAGATGAAAGATCTCATGCAACATTACAAAAGCAAATTTTCAAAAAACAACCAAACAAAAATACAATAATAAAAAAATAAATGAAAAATTTTTCAAAGTAGATTTATAGATGTTAAAAGACAAATATGTCAAGCTTTCCTTCTTTTCCACTGAATAAATTTTCTAGAATAATCAAAACAACAAAAAGATCCAAACACTCCATGAATGAAACAATGATTCCATGTTGTAACAATAATGTGGGAACAACATATACACCGAAAGCCAATTGGTTTTAGATACAAAGTATGGTCCTTACGCACATTTACCGGGTACTCCCAAGTATTTTATCCCGTATCAGAACGAAACCTATTCCACTACTTGAAAAAAAAATGTTCAGCTTGAAGGCTTTAATAGTTTGAAAAATGATTTCGGTTTTACCACAAAATCAATTCTATAACCTTTGTTTTGATAGATTTCTTCAAAGCTTACCCCTGTTGGACAAGTTAACTGTTGGCACGAGCATATTCAAAGAAAATAAAACCAAAAATGTTTTTGAAATATGAAAATAAAAGAAAACGGGGTACAATGGTTATGGCACAAAAGATAACCTTGCACTCGTGCAAATGAGATTTTCACATTGTCATAAACATATAAGAATCAAACGTATTAAGTGTATATTAGCACTTCATATAAGCTGTTGGTACGAGTTCCAAGCTAAATGAATCAGAGTTATGTATTTTGTAAAATCAGTTTAGAAGTTAGAAAATTTTTGAAAAACTGAATAAACTGGCAAAAAAATATTTTATTCAGACTACTTCAAGTTTAGAATTTTTTAGAATTGAAACTTTTTTACATAGTTTTTTTCAATAAGGACTTGAAATTTAAAAGAAAGTTGATGCGTAAACAAGAACCTGGGGGTTAATGGTTTAAATACCATATTACATTATATTAAACGGTAGTTTTTTGAGACATCGTATGTGCTTTTTTAAACTTGATTTTTACCAGTAAACTTCAAATTATGAGAATTCATAAGAACACTTGGAGAAAAGGTGGAAACCTGCAAAACTTGCAGCTGTGGGTGAGTGTAGCTCCCATGGTAAAGTTGACTGAGATAAGCCAGTGATTCTGAAAACAATAATCGAAAAAAATAAAGCATCTCTTTATATAAAACTATTCACATGAAAGAGCCTGGAGATAAAAAAAATAAATCGGTATGGAATGGATACATAAGTATTTCATATTGTGATTATTAAAGAGAATGCAGAAATATGGCCTTTGTACACCTAAGTGTGACTAGCAATTTCGGAAGACAATAATCCTACAACCATTGTCACTTTTTGTCAAAAAACTAAAAAGTAAAAAATGTGATAAAATAAAAATGGAGGCAGTGACTTTTGAACAAAAAGTGTTGAAAGGCAGTGAGTTTCCTAGTACACCGACTTTTTTTGGCTGAAAAGTTATAACTAAAAAAAATGTTCAAAATCTTGGTCACAACTTGACTGCAGGAATTGCAAGAAGGACTGTGGAGTCCATCAGCAAAAATCCTTATAGACACTTTTCATGATTTTTCTGTGATGGTTATTTATAAATTTTGGTAAACTAATTTTATTCAAATTTTAAAAAAGTTTCAATAATTTTTAAAAATAAAATTTTTTTAAATTATTTTGATTGATTTACTTTATTTGAAATATTTAGCACTGTTTAACTAGAATGAGGTTAAAAGTTGAATCGATAAGATGATTATTGTATCGTAATATAAAGATTTTGAAAACATTAAAATGACACATAGGGATCCATTGATAAAGGAAATTAAAAGTGAGTTTTTTTTAATACGGCAGTCAACGATGTACAAGATAGATTTGAAAAACAAGGGCTTTAAGTTTTACTCCAGAGTTATGTTTTTGAATTAACATCATAAGAAAAAATGATAGTTTTTCAATATATTGGAAAGTTTGAATTTCAAATTTTTATGTTTTCTTATTTTTTAATTTTTATACACTGTGTTCTCTTTCTCACATCTACCAAAAAACATTTTTACTCACAACAGTTGCAACTATTCAAAATAAAAATTCGAGATTTTTAGGAAAAAGTTTGAAAATTTTTTTTGATAACAAACTCATGCAAAACTCTTCTTGAACCTCATTTCCGCTGGTATAACTTAGTGGTAGAACATTAGACTAATTATCTAAAGTTACCAAGCTTAATCTCATCTGAGCCAACAATTAGCATTTATTTCACAGTGTGTTTTCACTACATTGAATTTGTAGCAAGTGCTTTGATTTATGAATAAAAGTGCTTTAAAAATCTTGCATTACATTGCAAATAACAGCACAGGTGTATCACTTGACCATGCACCAGCCAATAGGGGATCATCATGAAAACCTCCAACCTTTTCTCTCTCTCCTTGAACAGTTTTTTCGCAGAGGACTCAGATGTCTGCTTAGTATTATTGTTATTTTTATTTTATTATTGCTATCATTTTCATCATAATTATAATAGGATTATTGCTAGTTTTTTCACTAATATAATTAGTGGTTAAAAAAAAAAGTTTGGTAAAAATAGGAAAACTGTTGATCAACATCCTCAACACTCCACCACACAACCACATGAACACACATCACAGACACACAAACCTCAGGTTCTTCCTTGTTTGAGAAGTCTTCTAAAGATTATTGGACTTGCATGTATGCCTTCCACCAGTACCTCCTGCAGTGCCACATCAAGTAATTCATCATTTTTAATACTTGTTAACAATATTCATGAAATATTCAAATGCTTCTCATATATATTCAATAAAACATTTAACCACATGTGTTGCATGTAGCTCATGCTTTGATGCTCAGAGCACTGATAGTTTTTTAATTGTGCTAAAACTTTCACTATTATTATCATTCATTTTATTTTATTATATGTTTTTTCTGTTATTATCATGCAGATATCCTCTGTTCATGCAAGAGTCCATTGAGGCAGTCCACAAGTCCAAGAAGGTCGTATGCTAGCCATTTCTTTTACTCCTCAGTCATTTCTTATACTTCTCAGCCATTTTTTTTACTTCTCAACCAGTTCTTTTACTTCTCAGCCATTTCTTTTACTTCTCAGTCATTTCTTTTACTTCTCAGCCATTTCTTTTACTTCTCAGTCATTTCTTTTACTTCTCAGCCATTTCTTTTACTTCTCAGTCATTTCTTTTACTTCTCAGCTATATCTCAAACTGATTGTTTCCTATTAATCATTTCACATGTTGAATGAGTTTTTCAGTTTGTTTGTGTTTAGACAAGACCTTATATTTCATTAAAAAATCTTATTTTTCAGTTTCTTACCAAACTTTTATTTAAAAAAATTTTTTAAATCTTTTTTTTATATCATGTCATAGCATCTGTTGATATGATATGGCTTTTTTGTGCTTATGCTTCTTTTCTTCATCAAAGGCGTTTGCATGTTCTGTCTTCATCAATAGATTTGAGGTCTAAGGATGTGTCCAAGATAGCTCTACCTTTTTCATCAGTTACTTCTTTTATTTCTTCAAGAGTGCTTTGTTTTAGAGCTTTTGGCTTGTCATACTGTTTGCATAAAAAGTTTGAAAAGCATTTCTCGATCATTTCCAGGTTGGCATTCTTACAAGGTTTGGTTCATGGTGCTGCAACCACTAGCAGACCATTTTGCGAAAATCCACCACCTTTTCCATGAACTTTTCTTAACTTCTGTCTCTCCCAAACTCTTTCAACCATCTTCAACAACTACATTTCATCTTCAACATCACTTATGTGAGACACTTCTATCACTTCATGACGTCTTCAGTCTTCTGTCCCACCATCTCTCCACTCATTAATCACCATGGAATTTTAATGACATCACCATCATCGTTTATCGCTTGTATAATCCCATCTTTATGGAGTTGGATTTATAATTAATGATAATTAATCTCAAGGTGGTAACAGAACAAGGCAGAGGTCGATGTTTTTTGAGACACGCCTTACAACATCGGTGTGTGATATTATGATTAGCTAAACTAGCCTATTAACAAAAACGATTTGAATCAAACACTTTTATTAACTGAATAATAACGTAAAGCTTTTCGTGAGTTGAACTCAAATTATCAAGTATACTTGACAATGTGAGCTCAACTCACGAAAAGCTTCGTGTTGTTATTCAGTTGATAAAAGTGATTCAAATTGTTGGTGTGTGATATGAGATATATAAATGTCAATTATTCCAATTGGATTATACTGATGTAGATGTCCCAGTAACAGAGGTTGATAGCAGTGGGATTAGATTATTGATACTAGGCATAGTAACTTGGAAATAAGCCGTTTCAGTTGAAATAAATTTTTAAGACTACCAACTCGAGCTAAGATCCAACTTGAAATTATCGGAATTGCCGCCTTTCCCACACATGGGCAGTTATCTTGCTGTTGTCAACTAGGATCATCCGCCAAGCCAAATGACAATGATACCAGAATATGAGTCTGTCGATACCTGCTACCGGAGTCTACTGTTATCCAGCTTATTAAAATAGATATTTAAATTGGTGCAAGTTCAAGGTCGATGGTCAGGACTCGTTTGGAATAAAAAAAAATAAGATTAATCTATATTATTATACCTGTTTTGTCAATATAACCTTTTTCTATTCAACACTAATATGTTTGTAATGATGACGTCATCAGCTTCCTGGAGAGCCTCGTGAGGAGTCTGGCTGATCACCACAAATTCCTCTATGTATGTCATCGTTTCATTTTTTTTGTTTCATTATTTATGAAAAAAAATTACCAGTAATGTTTATAATATTGTCATGAAGACATGGTACTTTGGAGATGCAGGGCTTCTGTATGATGACATCACAGTTGGTTGGTTGTGTGTGTGTTTGTATGTGTCTGTATGTTCTCATACACCGATATTGAACCAACAGAAATGCTTTCCTCCCTCTTCAAACACCTCAGGGCCTTGAACTTCAAACTTGACCTCAGGGTCAATTCATATTCATCATTAAGCTATATTTTACATTCACAACTTGTGCTGTTTCTATACTGATATGTAGTAGGAAGCTTTTAACGTGGACGCGGATAAGCTTATTTCATTCTTTCCTATATTTTAATGTCATTTTATTCTTTATCATTTTTTATTGATATCATCATCATCATCCTTATGAGACCAAACATTTTCACCCACAGAATCAGTCATTCCTCGATGAGACCCTTACCATGCCGGTACCTCATCTTTTTATTGTTTTTGTTGCTTGTTATATTATTATTATTTTTTTATTATCAATTAGCACCTACTTTACAGTGTGTTTTCGCTACATTAAATTTGGAGCAAACGCTTTGATATTTAAAACAAGACATGTACCATGTAAATTTACATTATGATATCAATGTTATTGCTGTTGTTTTTAATTTTTATTATTATAATATTTTTTGTATTATTATTATTATTAAAAAATCCAGCAAGCATTTTGCCGAGAAAATATTAGTAAGACGGGTCATAACTAATGACCTAAGTCTGCCTACAGCTCCAGAACTTTTTTCAAGATTCTTGCGGTACTGAGTAATGCCGCTTTTTGCAACTCTCCCCCTATTTTTATTAATTTATAATTGGTGGAGAAAGCATATAAAGTTTTTGCATATACTTCCAAGGGCTCCAATTGCAATTGGTACCACATGCACTTTCTTTTGCTGCTAACTTCTCTTCGCAGATCTTGATATTTTTTAACTTTTACTTCTTTTTCATTGATTCTGCAGTCTCCAGGTACTGTAACATCCACAATCATTTTTTTTCCTTCTTGTGTACAACGAAAATGTCAGGTCGATGGGCTTCTATGATATTGTCACATTTGTATATTTAAGTCTCAGCAACTTTATGTCATCATTCTCTACCACACTACCTGGCTCATGTTCGTACCACTTTTCATTGCATTTTAATCCATTTTTTTTACAAAAATCCCAATGGAGTCTTCTAGCAACGTTGTCGTGGCGTCTCTTGTACTCTTTTTGGACCAGCTTATCACATTCGCAGATTATGTGTTGAACGGTTTCACCTTTGTTGCCGCACATCCTACACAGTGGGCTATTAGCTGTTTTATCTATGTGGAATTTGAGATAGTTGGTCCGTAAGTCTTGCTTTTGAGCTGCACATAAAAGTGACTCAGTTTGGATTTTCAAATCGCCTTTTCTCAGCCATCTTCAACTTAACTTTTTGTCCACTTTTGCCGATGTATTTCTTAAGAACTGTCCATGCATTGAATATAATTTCAGAACACTAGTAAGTTTATTAAAATACGAAGCTTTTCGTTGACAACGTAACGATTTCAAGTATGAGAAACCGTTTTATTGATATCACTATGGCAACAGATAAAAGTTAATTGTAAACCCCATAATTATTGCAAAAAATATTACCAAAATAATAAAGTGACGTGGACTATAATGTAAATCAGAGATAATAAAAAATGAAAATGTGTAGGCAACTCTAATAAAATAAGGTCCATTATGTAACACCATTTCTAAATAATAATAAATTCCTCAAGATTCTTTGTGATTTAGAAATGGTGTTACATAATAGGCCTTATTTTATTAGATTTGCCTACACATTTTCATTTCAAAAATCTCAAACAACTAAAAACGAAAACTGGTAAATTGTTCAGATTGAAGAAAAAACAAACTCCGATAAGTCAAAATACTTACGAAGTTCGAATCATCAACCTTTCTTCATATAAAGATATAAATTTGGATGGTCTTAAAAAAGGCCTCAACCACAGTTTTGTCAACAAGCACAAAGACATCAGAAGAAACTTGGCGTTGGAATTAGAGTCATTTGCGGAGAAAGCTGAAACTTTTGTTCCTGATGAGAAAAAAGAAGCGTTCCATGAATACCTCAGAAAGATTACTAATACTCTGTCGATGAACGTTGAACATGCTAAAGATAATACTTTCAAATTACTGAAAGAACTAAGAGAGAATCACAAGATCACTATTCTCACAGACAGCAAAGACTCAAGTGTTGTCATCTTGGACAAAGCTGATTATCAAAGTGTGGTACAAAAGTTGATAGAAGAAAAGGTAGTTGTCCCTGAAAACCCACTATTCTACGTGAGATACGTGGACGACACATATGTTAGAAGAAAGAAAAAGACGATATTCTTTTCAATGCTTTAAACTCTTTCCATAAAATATACAATTGACCGTTGAAGTAAATCCAACTAAATTCATTGATACCCAAATATCTAGCTACCCAGACGGCTCCCTATCTTTTAAGGTGGTACAAAAAGAGAAAAAATTACCAATCCATTGGACGTCGGCGACTCCTAAACAATACAAAAAAGATCTTATAAAAGGAGATTTACAAGATCGGGTCTGACTTTGAAAATGTTACGTTGTTAACGAAAAGTTTCGTATCTTAATAAAATTACTAGTGTTCTGAAATTATATTCATTTTAAATTTTGGCTTTTGAAAAAATCATGTCCATACATTCTTTTTTCATTCCATTTTTTTATTCTCTCATCTTGAATATTTTTCTTCATATCTTTCACTGTGGCAATTACTGGATTTTCAAAATCACCTCTAGCTGCACGTAAAAGTCATCGCTTTTTTTGATGTGATTCTCAAGGTTGATTTTGGCCAAGATAACAGTATCTTCAGCATTTGCCAGTTCTCGTCCGCCATCTTTCTTTGGTATAAATAACCTATCTACATCACTTCGTGGGTGCAGTCCATTATGCATTATTGAGAGTTTCCTAGTTTTCCCATCTATTGACTGAAGCTCAGTCCTTGTTCAACTAAGGAAAGGCGCAGAGTATCTCAAAACAGGGATGGCCCAAGTATTAATACCCTTAACAATATTCCTTCCATTCAGTTTTGTCTTAACAATTTTCCGCACTCTCATTGTTATTATTATTATTATCCTTATTGTTATCATTAATATTAATATTATTATTTTCATGTCCAAAAAGTCATTGAACAATAAATAAATTATCCTAAATAGTACGTTCAAAAATACGGTGCTTATTGTTGTGAAAGAAATATTTCAAGAGTCTAATAATGCCTTCTAAATAAAACTAAGTAACTGAACTGCAAACTAATTATTTTATCAATAACTAGCTTCACTAATCAGTCTGATTGTTTTTTCTTCATTATATTATCACAAAGTCGATCATAAAAGCCGCCATGTGATGTTTTTTCGAAAAATTTTTTGAATGCTAACCACAAAAATACTTTTATTGAAGTTTAGATTTAAATAAGCTTTTGTGCTCTTTATTTGATTTTTCATGATATAAATAATAATAATGGTGCAGATATACAAGGAAGTGACCTTGGTGCCTTGCAATCGTCTCGGAGTTCAAATAATGTTACTATTTTTCTTTTCTATGTTATTTTGCTGCACTACGACTGAGTACTATGGATACATGATGATGATGATGGTGGTGGTGGTGGTGATGATGATGATGATGATGATAATGATGGTGATGAGGGTGATGTTGATGATGATAATGATGGTGGTGATGATGATGACTTGGGCATCATGGGGACATGGGTTGGTATTGGTTTCTTTTTCCTTCGCTCCATCTCTAAACGCGTCATGCCGCTGCAGCTTTGGTGGAAATAGGTAAAACAGCGGTGTCATTGCATGGCTTTAATAGTCGTGGGGCTTCTGCATACTCCGTATGGATGCGTTGTTCTCGGGCTGCTCTCGACGTCGCCAGCTCGTACCAGAAAGATTTGGATCATCGTGGCTCTGTCTCTCTGACTGGGGCTTTGAGCCGGAAAACCCGGACTTTCGAAAAAACTCCCTGTTGGAACATTATGGTTGAAAACTCTTCGTTGCAACCAACACCCCGTGAAACGCTCTTTGTAGTCGATTTGATAATGATGACGATGATGGTGTAGGGATGGAGATGATGATGATGATGGTGGTGGTTGATGTTGATATGATAAAAAATAGATCTTCATAAAAATGAAACATCTTCCGAAAACACAGCTTGAAATTGAGTTTTGATTTGAGTTTCAATAATGACAAGTAAAAATGGTGAGTGGAAGGTGAATCAAATGGAAGATAAACAAAGAAAGGCATTCGAAATACCATAAACGAATAAGAATTTGAAGCTCGAGTCTGAACATCGGGTCTGCATCAAAAAGATTGACTGCATTGCTTAGTAATGCATCTAGCAGGCTTATAAGGTGCTTCAAGGTTTTAAATTTTGGAAAACTACACTGGAAGGACCACCTCAACAGAATGATGACGTAGGTAGCACACCCCGTCCATCCATCATAGCCACATACTCCTGCCTCTAAACGGGGTGTCACGCATGAGGTGAGGTTGGTCGTAGAGGCATGTAAGATGCTTGTGAGGTGCAACGCATTTAAATCTCTTAACATAGCAACAGTTCATTGTTTTTGGTGTGAATCAGAATTAAATGGCTTGGTCATCCTAATTTGATATGGACCTCATGAATATGGGCACACAAAAATGTGTATAAATATCCACACAGACACACTAGGTCACATTGTGTTGTGGGGGAGGTTGTGGATGGGAGTGTCATCAAAGAGAGTGTATGTGTGTGTGTGTGTGTGTATGTATGTGTGTGTGTGTGTGTGTGTGTGTGTGTGTGTGTGTGTGTGTGTGTGTGTGTGTGTGTGTGTGTGTGTGTGTGTGTGTGTGTGTGTGTGCGTGCGTGTGTTTTGTCTATTTGTTTGTTTTTTTGTGTGTTCAAAGATTATGCATGTTTTTGTTATGTCAATATTGTTATTATCTCAGTTTTCTTCAACATTGTCTTAAATTTGTGGCGTTTAGAAGTTTTTCATGAAGAGTTCAGCTGAACACCCGTCCAACACAACTATAACCATTAGACCCATTGAACATTAGTCATGATCAGACAAGGATTCCAGATGACGTAGCATCATGGGGATACAAGGAGTTGGTTGTTAAAAGAGGAGACATAATATTAACAAAAATAGTTTTCAAGATTTGATCATGTTTTTATAATATTCAATTCTTAAGCCATGTAGGCAACATTTTGTAGGGGGAGGTGGAGGTAGGTGATGTGGTGGATGAGATGTTCCAATGCCATTTGAGGGGCTCCAGAGTTGGAACTGTAGGTGGGGGGTCTTGGGTAGATGCGAGGGTTGATGTTGAAATTAATAGATACGAGGATGAATGAAAAGCTGGATGAATGAATGAAAAGGTGGCTGGAGCCTAACTGATGGATGGATCCACACAGGTTTCCTCTTTGCTGAGGAAGATGAAAAGCAGGCCTGTGGAGATGATGGTTGTCAAGGTAAGACATCTTTGTGCTTCATTTTAAACAGTTCATGCATTGTCAATTTTTGCGATTATATTGACTTGATTCAAAATTATATGATGAATATAAAATGAATAATGATGGCAGTCTTAAAGTTGGTCTTTTTATCTGTTTTTGTTAGCGCCACCTTCATTAGTTCTCATTTATTTGACTTCTCAATATTCACTTCTGACAAGTCTGCATTCAAGAAGCTCGTGTTTTGACACGAGTTGCTATTGCTATCATTCAGCTAACAGAGACTCATGATTCCATCATTTCCTGAACAGAGTCGCCAGGCAAACGGCTCGATTTTTCCTCCAATCCGTTCGTTCATCGACAAGCACATGCTCCTTCCATCCATGCAGCACACATCACCGACCCATCTACAAGCACCCCCATCCAAGCCTCCCCCTCACGCCCTGCTTCCCGAACAAGTTGAAGAGGAGGTCCCTGTGCATAATAATGACGATCGGTGTGTGCTTGTTTTGTTTTTTTGTTTTTTTTTGTTTTTTTGTTTGTTTGTTTTTTTTGTTTGTTTGTTTGTTTGTTTGTTTGTTTGTTTGGATACATGTCAAACACACAGAGCCACCTACAATGTGACATATCTGGGCTTCGTCTATGTGGGAAAGGTGCTTCATTGTTAACATTATCCTCATTATTATTATTATTATTAATTTTAGTATTAATAGTAGTAGAGATGGTAGTACAATAGGCCTTTCAAAATCGGGACTCGTTGAGTTTTGAGGTTCACTAACTTTTTGAAGTTTAAAAAACGAATCACACACACATACGCATATCAGGGTTGAGAAGGCTTGAAAAACAAACACTTTGTTTACAAAAACAAGGATGCAAACGTGAGTTTTTGCGTTGAGTAGCAATAAAAATCGACTTTCATTTTTTAGGTTTTTCAATTCAAATTTTTCATCTATGCGTGAAAATTCAAAAAAACTCAAACTGTGGTTTTTAAGCACACAAAAGATGTCAGAAAAAGAGCATATCAGGAATCCTCCAATAGGATGAGATATGATAAGCCATTAATTTTTCACTAGGCACAAGTTTTGCATGTCAGTGAAGTTTTTGTAAGCAGAAATAACATTATCAAATGATGAAAACACATTTGCATGAATTCTTTGCATATATATATAATTTTTGCTACATACATGAAGTTGTCAATCAGTCTGATAACATCAGTCTTACTCACAAAGGCCTCGCTTCCAATTAAATGTGCATGCTATGTGTGGCATGCACGCCGTTTATGTTTGTTCCCATCTAACTTGTGCTGTTTTGCAAAGGCTACAGCGCAACGATATTGTGATCCATTGGATATGTGGCGTTAAGCCAAAAGACATAAGTCCATCATCAGTTTTTTTCACAAAACTCAAAATCCCAGACATATGGACGCTGCTACAGAGCCGTCGTCTTCGTTGGTATGGTCACCCGAGACGTTCGTCCATGTGTATCAAAGACGTGCTTAAACTTCCTCTGTCTGAAGGTCGTTTCCGTGGTAAACCAGCAAAAACTTGGTTGAGTTGTGTTGAAAAGGATATGAAGTTTTATGGCCTGGAAAATACAGACCTACTCAATAGAGCTGAGTGGAGAAAGTGTATTAGCCGACTGCTGTATACCCCAGCTACTGGGACGCCTACAGCAGTATAATCTTATATGGATAATTCCATTGAAATGTCCAATTTCATATTCGACGTAAAATTTTTTCGGTTTTTTCATGGCCTACTAAAGTATTATTATCATTGTTTATTTTATTTTTATTATTCATTTTATTCTGATTATTATTATTATTTTTATTATTAGTAGTAGTAGTAGTAATATTCTCACTCCTTGATAGAATGGCTCGGTGAGCAGGGTGGAAGAATCAATCGATGTGATGAGTCAGTTTCTGGAGAACAAGAAGATCTATAATAATAAAAATAAGAATAAAAATACAAAAAATACTGAAGAAAAACACAACAATGATAGTAATGATGTTACAAAAAGTGATGGTGATAACTGTAAGGGAGATGAATATGTTGATGAAGACAAAATGGATAAGAGCAGCGAAGGGGGAGATGGATGCTTGGAAATGCTCACCAAAGAAAACCTCATCTACAAAATATGGCCCAGGGTGAGAGTTTTATATTACTGCTGTAGTTTCTAATTTATTTTTATCACTATTTGTACTATTTCATGTTATCTCTCTTTAACCACTGATGTAAGGATGAAGAGGCGGAGATACGACTGGGAGAGACGGAAGTGGTGATGATGGTGCAAGACCAGGTGCTTCAATTATCACCCACATCAAATCAATGATATAACGTTTATAATTACGAGATAACCGAAATTACTTTTTTAGTAGTATATATCTAGGCCGACTGCTGTCATCACTGGAACAAGGGCAACAATATAATCTAATATTTTTAGTTGAAAAATCGATATTTCAGGAGAGGTGCAGGGCTTCGTACACTGAGATTTCTGCGTGTGGTCGAGTAGATGACCTGGCCTGTCTCTTCACCCTCATCGTCGGGTCGGTTGCATGCTTGTTTGTTAATTATCAACCGTTCATTAACTATTCGTCAGTTTCATATCAAATATGTATCAGTTACAAATTTTCGAATGTGGGATTCTATCCATTGAATATGACCAAGCCATTTTTTCAAATCCAAGTTTTATTATTCACAATTGTATGTTTTTGCCTCGATTGATTTTTAACATGCTTCAGATTGATTAGAATTTGACGAAGCCTCACAATTTAAATTTTGCATACATGCACACACACACACTTCTTTTTTTGCATTTTTCCACCAATGGACAGGCGCAGCAAAAGAAAAAATCAAAAAGTTTTTTGCAACATTTCTTCTCGGGGTTGTGGACTCCTTGATCTTTAAAGCACTGGTTGCAAAATCGACATTTCACTGTTTGTAGATTCACACACACACACACACACACACACACACACACACACACACTTCTTTTTCTTCTTCTGCATTTATCCACCTTGAGGCAGGTGCACAGCAGGATAGAGAGTAGAAAATTTTTTTTGGTGGTTGTAAATGCCTTGTCGTTTGAAACTCAGCCCGCAATATTTACATAGGATGCTTTCTTGAGTTCTGTGTCTTTGTATCACATGGTTAGCTAAACCAACTTTATTGGCAGTTATTTTGTTGCAACCGGGAAACATGCAAAAAAGCCTTCGAACAGAGTTGTTTTTGTTGTCTGAGTTATCGTAGTCGCTGTTATATCGACATTTAGCAAAAAATTTTTTTTGCTTTTTCTGTAGCTTCCTTACGTGCATTGAGATCATGAAGAAGGCTGTAGATGTTGGTGCGCCATTTCTTTCTACCTCTCGCTTCTGTTCGACAATATTTACTTCTTTCAGATCTGCATGTATGAGGTCATGCCACCTCTTTTTTTGTTCTTCTTGATGCCTCACACACACACACACACACACACACACACACACACACACACACACACACACACACACACACACACACACACCTACAGAGAGACCACTTGCACCATAGCACAGGCGTTCAAAGCTCACATATGCAGGGCCCACAACCACCACGAAGCCAAGAATATTCTTTGCTCTATTGGTGGGTTTGAGTGGGGAGGGTGGTGGAGATGAGAAGGAGGAGGGTGGGGTGAGAAAGAGTTTAATGGTAGAAAAAAATTGCGGTGAAGAGGTTGGTGGTTAGGGTGACAATGCTCAATGTATTGATTATTTCACAATAAATTATATATATATTTCTAAATTATATTATTCAATTTATAATAATATTACTATAATTAAGGATATTTTTTGCAGCCCAGGGCTTTGAACGAACACACTGGTTTGTGTGATGCCAATGAACGTTTTCGTAGTTTCAGCAATTAGACAACCATTGTTATCATTATTATTCACCCTCTAAAAGACATTGAAATTAAAAAGTAAATATTAATAATAATAATGCGTTTTTTCGTCTTTTCATGAAATCAATATTATTTTCTCGGTTGATCTTTGTTCACATCTAAATGTTCTTTTTTCGTTCATTTTTATTGATTTTTTATATTACATTATTGAGGATTAGCTGTTTTGTGTAATATTTTCATATAACTTGATTTAACACAACAAAAACAATACAACACCAACACAACATCATCACAACCACCCCCACAGCCTCCAGACAAAACACCATTACAACTCTCAACACAACCACCACAACCCCCAACATAACATCACCACAACCCCAACACAACATCACCACAACCCCCAACACAACATCACCACAACCCCCATCACAACCCTCAACACAACACCACCACAACCCTCAACACAACCATTACAACCCCCAACTCAACACCACATCTCCCAACACAACACCAACTTAAACGTAGACATCAAATAGTTGTAAGAACCATCATAAAATAACAAGATAATACAGCATAATAAAAATAATAATAATATGATAATGAAAAAAATTATTTTTAATAATTTTTGCTGAGTGAATTGTTTCAAATCAGTCTTGGTAACATTGGAGGCTTCAAAAACAGCATCATTTTCCATCATGCGTCATTCCAGTTCACATGTGTTATGTTGTGTGTCTTGTGTTGTATGTTTGTTTTTGTGTTGTGTATTTTTTTGCTGTTTGTTGAGTATCACATGTGTGTTATTTACATATTTTTTTTGTCTTTTTGTTTTATATGTTTCTTTTGTATCATTCCATCCATTCATTTTTGAACAGAACTCATTATTCATTCCAATTTGTATGATTCAAGACTTCTCACAATGTCTCATGGCTGGAAATCAATTCTCTTACTCTCTTGAATTGTGAAGGGAGAAAAAGTTAGATTCTATTTCAAATCTAATTCAATGTTTTTTTCAACTAGGGTTTGTTTAAATATAATGTCGGTGTAGGTGATTTTGGGTTTTTGTATGTATTTGTGATTACTGCACTTTGTATGTATTGTTGTCTTGTTTTAGTTGTATTGTTGTCTTGTTTTAGTTGAATTGTTGTCTTGTTTTGTATAGTAACTAATTATGTATAGAAGCTAATTCCATGACATATTCTACAGCTTTTATATCTCTTTGTATGTCTCAGCGTTATGGCTGGTCTTTTAAGTTGTCAATAAACCATCATGCATTTCTGTGTCACGTGACCTTCAAAACTCTTGTTGCACCTTGCGAACCTATCATGCTTCAATTAAACGTTAAAAACATATCGTGGTTTTCGGTCTCATGGTTTAATAACCGCTCGAATCTCCTCGCTTTGCTCATTAACTTCAACTTATAGGATTTAATTTGAGACATGTTTATTTGAAGTTGAGTAAAAATTTTCGATAAGTACAATCTTTTAATTCATTAATTTCTCTTTTGTCAGTTTAACTAAAAATTATAGAGTCTATTTTTAGGAAGTTTGGAATATGTGCTTTATACCACAAAAAGATTATTCACAAGGGATAACTTTCCTTTTCGCATTTCAAAACGAATAACTCTGTTGTGGTTTATACACATTTCATATACATTCATTAATATTTTGACAACTTTCAAGCAACAAAATGTTTGTCATTTTCAAAACACTTGACATTCCCGAGGAATGCAGATTTGCAGCCTCATGATGAGATTTCTGGAGTTCATTGTTGGCATACTTTATGGCCTGCACCATCATGGAAATCGTCATGTTGATATTACAAAGTCATCTTCATTATGAGTTGATCCCATTTTGAATAAAGTTTTTATTCTATAATCCAATTTGTGTTTTTGAATAAATTTTTTACTATTTTTGAAATTCAGTTGAAAACTACTTGACACCTATCGAAGTGAGATTTTTTGAAGTTATGCATGAAAGAATTATCAATTCAGTTGATGAATAGATCAATCAAATTCAAGAAAAACTTTTATATAAGTGATTTTGGCCTATGTTTCCAAGAATAATTTTCACAACCCAGAGATATTTTGACCTTTTTAGTGGCTAGCTTCACAGGTATTTTCGGTTCATCATGACAATTCCCCATTGATGTCTTCAAAGTAAGCACATATAGCAGGTGCCAATGTATTTCGTGGTTCTTTCGATATTGACAAGTTGGCTTGGTCATTTTTAGGTGTTTCACTCTAACTCGTTTTTATTTAGGTTACTGGATTTCTCACCCGTACGTTATTTCATAGGTTTTTCAAAACGACTGGTTAGTTTGAGTTTGTATGGTTTTTTAGGTGTTTCAGTGCCTCCAATTCTCCACGGCCTAATCTGTCAAAAAAAATTCCAGATCTGAATCGAATTTCGATGGTAGATTGTATTAAAGAAGATAGTCATTTGTGGGTCTACTTAGATCATTTTTTTTCTTGTCAGATTGAAAAGCCAAAACGAAAATTTGAACTGTTTCCGCTTGTTCGTTTGTCTTTTAAAGGAATCAAACTGGCACTTGTAATATTGATGAAGTACAAATCAAAAAAAAGTAAGCGACTTTATGTCTAATTAATCATTCAACATGGGTCGCTGTGCTTTGGTGTAGTAAGCTTCTAAGAGCTTGAGATGTTTGGCGGGTTCGGAACTACCTTTGTCCGATTTGTGCTCCGCCCATCTGATACCGGAGTTTCTCAGAGTTCCACCAATATACGTTTTCTTGCATGAACATTCCCTTTTGTAGATCACATGGTGGTGATGTGTCAGTTATCTTTAATCGGAAAAACAGTGCGGATTTTGGTTGTGAGCTAAGAATACTAAATCTTAATGCTGAGATTCGTAAAGAACTCAACTTTGTGCAAAAGCTTTCTGATCATGCTTCCATTTTTTGGCAAAAAGGGATCTTAATATGTACATAAGATCTTTTCTCAAAAAATCCTGGTGAGATCAAAAGCTTTTCTCTAGGCACTGCAAACTTGTTAAACTGATACATCATGAATCTATTGGAGTAGCTAGCATAGGAGAACTTAGACTTTATTCTCTTCATTTCGGAGTCAAAGTCAGAGCCAATTCCTTTCGCTCTGTGTAACTCACCCATAACGACACTTCTCTTGTTTGGAGCGGTACCTATGATGAGAAATGAAAAGGTAGTTTAATGGACTTATTAATGACCTGAAAACTATAGGAACCATCCTTGTTGTTCAGCAGTTAAGTATCCAGGAACTTGGAAGGGTTTTTTTCAGTTTGTCAGTTTGGTGTTGGGATGAAACGCGTTCAAAGCCTTGAAGTTTGTTTTCCACGTTTTTCTTTCTGCGGACCAAAGTTTCATCCACATGTCTAATGTAAAAAATTGGTGAAGCCGGTGTTACCAACTGCTCTTCCATGTCATTCAGAAAACATCTAAAAACGACCATTGACAAAGGTCTTCCCATAGCGACATCATCTATTTGTTTGTAGAGGCGTGCGTTGGCTGAAAAGGCCCTCTTTGTAGTCACTTTTTTCAACAATTTTACAAAAATGGCTTTGCTGCACATAGGGGCCAGTTTCTTGCTGACATAGATCTGCTTGCAGATGTAATCTATGGCTTTGTCAATGGGCAGATTTTTGAAGAGTGATTCCACATCAGAACTGACATCCTCTTCAGCTAGAGACCTATACGGGATGTTACTTAGTATTTCCGGAAACAACTGAGGGTTTTTCAGAATGTTCTTGTTGTCCGCTAATGGTTGTAAGTAACTTTCTAGCAACTTCCTTGCATTGTAATAACACGGGTTAGTCTGATCAATTATAGGTCTCAATTTCAAAGTTTCAAGAGTAATTCCTTGGAACCGCTTTGTGTGTTTTGGCCGTGGCAAAAAACTTTTCCGGTTGGTTGAAGGACGGACGCATTGCTTCATACTTTGGGTGGTTTTTAAAATGTTGAGTGAGAAAGGATTGAAAGGACTTCAAATTGTTTTTGGTTCTGGGCATGACGTTAAACTGCACCGAAGACAGCGTCTCCAATTTGAGACTGCTTTTCTGTTACAACCTGGATAACAGTAGACTTCGGTAACAGGTATCGACAAACTGATATCCTGGTATCGTTGTCATTTGGCTTGGCGGAGGATCATTCTTTATTGACAACGGCAAGGCAAACTGCCCAAATGTGGGAACGGCGGTTCTTGAAATCCGATAGTTTCAAGTTGGACGTTAGCTTGGGCTGGCAGTTCTATGAAAACTTTGTCTCAACAAAAATGGCTTTCATTAGCCGACTGCTGTATACCCCAGCTGCTGGGACGCCTACAGCAGTATAATCTAATATGGATATTATTTATATTATTAAGGATAGTGTCAACAGAGGTGGTATATTTACCTGTTACGATACCATCATCTATCATACCTTGAACCTTAGTGACGTAGTCCTTTTTGTTCATGATGACCACTGACGAGTCTTTGTCTTCCGCCAATTTCGTGATGTCTGTTATTTTTGAGTGCCTTGGAAGCCTTAAAAGTATCGTCCTTGGCATGTGAGACATTCGATGAGAGAGTGCACGTCATTTTTCTTAGTAGTTTATGAATTGTCTCTTTATGTTCGTCTGAAGCCACATAACTGATTCGGTCCGCTGCTGCATCCAGTTCTATTGCTAATATTAAGTCAGAGTTTCGCAGCTCTCAGTTAAGACTTTTCCAGATCTGCTTCGAACAGCTTCTCCTCCTCTCATTTTGCGGGTTCTATTCAAACGCCTTCTGGTAATATTTTCAGGCTTTTTTCACCCTAGCTTTGATGTTTTTATCTGTACCTCCCATTTGGCTGATCTTGCTACCTAAGTACACGAAGTCGTCAACGTCTGTTACTGATCTTTCTGAGACGGTAACTGGGCCATCTTGTTGGTTTCTAATACGCCGTAACTCGGTCTTTTCATGGCTAATCTCATGACCAATTTTTTGAGCTGTGGCTTCAATATTGTTCACTTTCTTCTGCGTGTCTTGCAGACGGTGCAACAATAGAGCAAAGTCGTGATCAACTTGATTTTCTGTCTGTTTGTCAAAAAATGTCTAGGTGGCTTTATGGCATCATCAGTGCCGGAAGATTGTATCTCCAATACAAGACTATTGATGGAGCAGAAGTCAGCCAGCGTTTTCCTATTTTTATTTGTTTCGCCGAGTCCGTGTCTTCCCATCTCACGCTCTCTATCAGTGTTGTTTGGTCCAACCATTGCATTCATGTCTCCTATTAAGATGAGCATGTCTCGGTTTGAAGTCTTGCTTAGAGCTGATTGCAGCTGGGTATAGAAGCTGTTCTTGTCTTGTAACAAAAAATATCAATTAAGAAAATATTTTTAATACATATATTGAGCATCTAAAGCTTCAGCTCTAGATAGGTTTAGTTTTATCATAAAACGTTAGCGAAAAAAATTAAATCGTTCTTGTTTTCCTCTTCAGGTGTGTTTGTGGCTGCATAACACATAACAGTAGACACCTTCTTGAGGCGTCACTCAAAACGTGCTGTGATGATGCGGTCTTACACAGAATCCCATTCTAACAAACTCAGCATTTTTTTCGAATAGGAGTTCTTTACAAGCTTCATGGCGTTTTTTTTCGTTTTTGTCTGGATAAAGCACGTCTTACCTGTCTGCATTACGGTCACTTCATGACCATTCCAACATACTTCACACATGCTCAAAAGTGTGAGGTTGTATTTCTGCATCTCTCTCGTCCTGCACACCGTCTTGTCTCCTAAAGTGCTCCCACATTTCATATCCCCAGTAAAACGCATTTGTTTTGAAAAGGTTTATGATTTTTATTTGAAAATGTTTTTAGGTGAGAATGGGTCTTCAGCTCTGAAGCTTTTTTGATGGGTTTAGCTGCAACGCGTCATAAGTTTCCTATAGAAAATCCCAGCTCTCCCTGAAACTGAAAATTTTTTGTTACAGTTGTTGTTGGTTTCTGTAATTTTCCTTTTTTCCATGTGTGGGTAGTTAACCCGCAGCACATCCCCCAACCTGGAAGGCCAGGGTGCACTGTTTTTTCTGGACTCTACTCTTCAAACCTTTTGAGCATGGTTGAACTATTCCAGAAGCCAAAGCCCTTGCTCATACAGCCTTGGAAATCACTGGGACACACAAGTGAAATTGTTTTTTCATGCTTCTCAGTTGCACAAATCAAGGGCCTTTTCAGATGTCATAATGTTTTGTTTTGAAGAATTATTTTCAGTTCTAATACAATTACTCAAATTTTTACTTTTAGCTATAAAGGGCTTTATGTAGCAAGTGAAGAAATTTTTTAATTTGTTTGGTGTATGGATAAAGAATATTCTTTTTATAATTTTTCATATTTCTCAAAAAATTTCAACTCAAGTTAAAAATAGTCAAAGTCTGCTTACGTTGTTAATCGGTTAACAAAATATATATTGTATTCAAAAGATACACGAAATGGAAATTTACAAAATGTTTTGTAAAATTGTATTAAAATATTCTTGAAATCAAAAAAGTATTTTAGAAATTGAAATTTTATAATATGATACAAATGATTTTACAGCCTTTTCATTTCGGCTAGTTTTGCCTACCTCTCAGTCTTCTGCGAGCACAAGAAAGTAAGCGGTAGAAAGCAATTGTCAAGCACCCAGCAAAGGTAATTGCATCGCAGCAATTTTCGAACACTTCTTCTTCATCGTCAGTGGTGGGTCTTGCAGGTTTTATTAGGCTGAAGAGGTCAGGGCGTATTTGCCTCATTTCAGAAACATTGAAGCTCATCATGCGTCTTCTTGGAGCAGGCTCGGCGCTCCTGGTTCTTTGGACAGCAGTAGGCTGCTTATTTATGGGTCGTACAGGACGATGCGTTGTAAAGTCCCAACTTCTTACTCTTGGGAAGATCAGCACTTTATCTTCACGGATGGTTTTAAGAGTGGGGCGGTATACAGCAGGTCTGTTTCTTGGGCCTAAAATTTTGCGGTGGTTTACTACTTTTGCGTAGTTGTTGGTAATTGGAAGTCTTTTTGTGTAAAAACCTAGCTCATCAGTTGGTCTACGAGGTTTGTAAAATGTGTGAGGAGAACCCCGGAATCTCACCAAATCTCTTGGGGACTCACCAGTTCCTTCCTTCACTATCTCCAACCATTTTGAATTAGCACAATTGTTTGTATTATATTCTGATGTTTCACTTTCTACAAAATCATCAAATAGTTTTCTTCCAATAACTTTTTCAACAAAAGAATCCATGGTTGTTATTTTGAATGTTGAAAACTAACATTTACAAAAGTTCGTTAAAATCTTTTTTGTTGTGGTTTCATTACGTACATAGAAAACCTAAAAACACTTCATGAAATAAAGAAAAATTTTTTTTTGTATCTAAAAATCAACTTTATGTTGAATTGAAATATAAATCATTCCCAAAAGCATTAAACTAGGCAAGTTCCCTCTAAATGGTCGCCCCTTTTTATATCGATATTTCATGGTTCTTTTTAATATTTTTATAACTGTAAAGCGTATTATTAATGTTTAATTTTTGTTTCTTTCTTCTTTTAGTAAAATGGTTCACATAAGTGAGTGCCCTATGAAATTTAGAAATGCGCAACTAAAACTCCTAGTATTAACGGAATACTCACTTTTTTAACTTATTTAGTTAATACCGCTGTTATGACTGACAAGACAATAGCTAATCTTGACTAGTAGTTTTTTTTATTTGTATGATCTTTCTTCTTCTGTTTTTCACGTCTTTTTGCCCACATTTTTTCCTTAAAATTTCACTTTTTAGAGCGCTCTTTTTAACCGCTTTTCTCCGTTTACTTCGATCGGTGCAGAGGACTTCCCAGTTAGCTATATCAAGGCCCCATGTTTTGAAGTCACGTTTGCATAGGTCTTTCAAACGGAGAAAAAGTCTGCTTATAGCTCTGCTACCGGCAGCTAACTTGCTATAATGGATGTCCTTCGGGAGTCTACTATCCTTCATACGCCTGACATGACCTAACCAAGGTAACCGCCTTTCTTTTAGCAGTGAAAACATGCTCTTTGTTATTGCCTCCTTTAAAATGTTTTTATTTAAAACGCGATCTTGCTATGAGATGCCCAAATTTCTTCTTAATCAACGAAAGTGGAATGCATTTAGTCTGGCTTTTTGACGCGCATACAAGGTCTAGCTCTCGCTTCCATAAAAAAGAGTACTAAGAACGCATGCTTTATTTCATCCATTTTTGTTGAAATGGGGAGAAAAGAATTTTTCCAGAGCTTTTTTGATAAACGTGCCATTGTTGAGCTTGCCTTCTCTATCCTTGAATTGATCTCATTTTCCAAGTCCAGATTGTTGTTAATATTTGTGCGTAAGTAGACAAAGTTTTTAACAAATTCAAGCATGTGGTCTCCAATGCAAAAATTGGGAATAGAGCTATTACCTTGAGACATTATTTGAGTCTTTTTGAGACTGATTTTAAGTCCAAAGTCATCGCATGTTTGAGAAAGCCGGTCAACTAGGCCCTGTAAGACTTGTTCACTTGGGGCAGCTAGAGCGGCATCATCAGCGAAGAGCATCTCTCTGATTATGACTGTACGAGTCTTAGTTTTAGATCTAAGACGTGCAAGATTGAAGAGTCCTCCGTCACTTCTTGTGTGGAGATATATGCCGTCTTCTGTTTCTTGATAAGCATATGACAGGAGTGAAGAAATAAACATACCAAATAGTTTTGGGGCTAAAACGCAGCCTTGCTCAACTTTACTAACGATTGGGAATGGCTTGGAGCTAGCACCATTTTTCTGAATGGTTCTTTGCATACCTTTATGAAAATCAATTATTCGCTTGAGCAGCTTTGGAGGACATCCAATTCTTTGTAGTAGAGTGAAAAGACCAGATCTGCTAACCATGTCAAAAGCTTTGGTTAAGTCTATAAAACCTAGGTAAAGAAGTCTTCTTTGTTTCCTACATTTTTTTGAAGTTGTCTTAAAGAGAAAATCATTTCTATCTTGGACTTCCCTGCTCTAAAACCACACGGGCTCTCGGGGTAAATTCTTTCTGCAAGAATTTGAAGTCTGCCAATTAAGACTCGAGCGAAAATTTTCTCTACTACACTAAATAGAGATATTTTTCGGTAGTTGTTGCAGTCACTGCAGTCGCCCTTGTTTTTGTACAGAGTAATAATGCTAGAGTTTCACATATCTTGAGGGACTAATTCTTCATTCCAGCACTGAAGTAGAAATTTGTCTAGAAGGCTGAAAAGGACACTTTTTCCGACCTTCAATGTATTAAAGGGAATGGCATCATTGTCAGGAGCTTTGGCACATGCCAAGGAATCAATGGCCTTGCTCAGTTCTTTTAAGGTTGGTAAATAATCGAGCTCTTTCATAATGGGAAAAGACTGTATATTCTGAATTACTTGCTCTGATATTTCAAAATCTTTTAAATATAGCTCTTGTAAGAGTTCAGCTCATCTTTCCATCTGTTTCCCTCTGTCTTTTGAATTCTCTCAAAAACTTGATCTTATGGGTGCAGATTAGATATCTGTGGACCAAATGCTCTTTTTATTCCTTCGTACATGGTAGCAACGTTTCCACAATCTGATGCTTTCTAGATACTTTTCGAGGTAGTTGACCCGTAATCATTTGCACAATGGCGACCAGTTGCTTTTGCAAGGTTTCGAGTCTTTCGGTAGTTAATAAGTGTTTTCTCTAAGAGTTTTCACTCATAATCGAAAAGAGCGGTTTTTTTGGCATTGATAACTGCATCAAACCTGTCCGGATCTCAATTAATTTTGAGTCCAAATGTGTTCATAGCACATTTATGGATGGCTTTACTTGTATAACCCTGTATTTCATCAGAACTTTTTGTTGGACATTCTTTTAACGCCCTTGCATAGATTCTGCAAATAGTTCTTGTAAACTTGTATAAGTCATTTTTGACGAGTCGATATGCTAGGGTTTCTTTGGCCTTTACCAATGAATTTTCTTTATTTCAATTCTAAGCTTTCTGCTTACAATCGAATGATCGGTATCGCAGTCAGCACTATGATAGCCACGTGTAATTTTAACATAGTTCAGCGAAGACCGGTGCATAATGATGAAGTCAAGTTGATGCCAATGCTTTTATCTAGGATGGCGCCAGAAAACTCGTGCTGGCAGCATAGTTCAAGCAAACGTTGACCATTTTCGTTTAGCTTTCCCTCACAGGAGTGACCAACAACTCGAAACCATGAGTCATGATTCCCACCGACTCTTGCATTGAAATGCCCCAAGAGGTAAAGATGGCCGAATTCAGGAACATTTCCGATGATTTTTTCGTTTTTCGTAAAATGCATCTTTTTCTTAAAATGTGAAGCAAAGTGTAGTGGCGTAGATACTGAGCACTCACTGGACCTACTGAGGACGTGAAGCGTAAGGGCAGTATGCACTCGGTTCCGCACGAAGGGGGCTCAATATTGGGCAAAAGAGTTTCTCACTGCAAATCCTAGACCATAAAGCCAATTTTCATCAAAATTCTTTCTTTGCCAAAAAATAGTGTAATCTGCTCCTCCTAGACTGTCACTTGATAAAAGCTTTGTCTCTTGGAGAGCGGCTATGTCAATTTTTAATCATTTCAGCTCCAAACTGATCATGACTGTTTTTCTAGGGTCATGGATCTGCAATGGGTTTTTGAAATTTCCGCCACAGAGCGTTCTTACATTCCAGCATGCAACTTCCACCTCAATGATTTTTGTTTTTAGTTTTTTTGATTTTAAATGTTTTGGTGCATAAAAGTACGGTTTCTGCTTTCGGCTTTTGACCTAGCTTCAATCTCCCAATTGAAGTGACAGTCCTTGACGGGTCATGGCACCTATTGGCCAAGGGCTGCCTTGCTTGAAGCGGGCGGTAGTCGACCAATAGAACTTTGAGGGTTCATCCCACCGTCAGAGACAACCCGTAGCGCCCAGGTTTACGCCGATTCACCTAGACTTAATACTCGTAAACTGCTGTCTCCGTGTTTTTTCTGCCGAAACGACATTGAAGTGGCCTTTCCCGTATAGGAATCAAATAAACTACATAACAATTAAGAACAACTTCAAACATCTCATCAGTAATTCAAGATCATATGGGCGCTGTGAAACAAACACAGACCACAAACTGGTTGAAGCCCCCTCAACCATCATATGGACAAAGAAAATTATTATACAGTTCGCTGTGAATAGTTATTGTGATGAATTTTCGAGTTGCAATGTTTCAGAGAGAAAATTTATTTTTCATGATGTTTACCCTTCATCCTCTCACCGCGTCCACTCTCTTTCTCCAGTTTTTTCGGTTCTTTCATAATTCTCGATAGTTCATTAATACTTTCTGTTTCCGTATCTTTTGGTAGAACATCTACATATGTAATTTTTCTTCTGCCTCTGTTTTCTTGATATTTTTGAAATTCATACTTTTTTGAGCTTGTGACACGCGCACCAAGCTAACCTTTACGTACAGCCACGTCCTTTTCAGTACCCTCCATCCATATGCCGAGATATTTGAAGTTTGAAGCTATCTTCAGTTTCTTTCCACCTTTTGCTTTTACTACAACCGGTGTTTTTGGGTTGAAGACTTGCATTTCCGTTTTCTTCGAGTTACAGTGAAAACCTACTTTTCTTGCTTTTTCTTCTGACCTTACAAGAACTTTTTGTGCTTGATCCATTCCTTCAAAGCAATGTCATCAGCAAAGTCTAAGTCGGTTATTGTTATAGCCGAAAGTCTGCTACTTTTTTGCTTTTGCAGCTTGAACCCAAGTTTTTCTTTTTTACCTCTGTAAGTTTCTCGCATGACGTAGTCTAGAACGATTGCAAAGAAGTAGGGCGCTAAAGTATCACTTTGTAACACACCGGTTTTTACTTCAAAAAAACCTGTTTCTCCATCAAGAGTAATCACCTTGGCTTTGGTATTCTCGTACATTTTAGCAATTGCTTTCAGCAGCTTTGGTATTTGGTATGCCTTCAGAATTTTCATCAGCATTCCTCGATGCACCAAACCAAAAGCTTTTTCCAAGTCAACGTATATAATGATGGCTTGTCTATTGTGGCTTTTGACTTCTTCTATTAGTCTTCTCAAAGTCAGTATGTGTGGTTGGGGATCTTCCTGGTCTGAAACCATTTTGCCTTTTTCGGAGATGCGTATCCATCTTTGATTGTAGTCTGTTTAAGATCATCTTATTCACCATTCGCAACTGTAGAAGCCAGACTAATTCCTCTGTAATTATTTCGATCACTCAGATTTCTGGATTTTTGAATTGTTATCATACTAACTTCTGACCATTGCTCCGGTTTCACGTTTTCGTCCAGTAATTTATTAGCGAATTCCAATATTATTCCCTCTAGGTTGCATTTTTTTATGACTTCGGCAATGATGTTATCTGGTCTAGATCTTTTTTCTTCACTTAGTTGTAATTTCGCTTCTTTAAACTCTTCTAGTGAAAAAATTTCGTCTTTTATTAGCAAGCCATCAAGTACTTTTGGTATATCTGTATTCTGAAAATTACCTGCTACAATGGCTTCTCTACCAACCATGGAAGTGGTTGGACCACTTTTTCACTTTTTCTTCTTTTGATTGAACTTTGATCATCCCTGTTTTGTTGATTTTCGACCAATTATCATGTCTATCAGCTTCCAACTTTCACCATCGTTGTGTTTTTTATCGGTAATTTAAATTTCTAACAATAATGTATTGAGTTCTTTTTCTTGAATTTTTTGGTAAGTTTCTTAGAAAAAATGTTTCTTGTTTTGTAACATCTGCTGATTTTCAGTGCTGCTTCTCAATTGGTATTTATGAAAGGCCTTTCTCACTTCATACCGAGGTTCTTCTACTTTTTCATCTTTGGCTATTATAACACAGTTATTTTTTTAAAAACTGGTATAAGCATTTCTGTAGCATCTTTATTTGCATGTATAAATTCGTCATACTTTTTTTTCACATCAAAATCATCGTTGTCACTCAAAAGATCCTCATATCTCCGCCGAAATGTCACTGTAAACAACTGCTGTACGTTGTCATTATGCAATATAGTCCAGATATGGGATTTTTTTAACTTTTTTTGTTTTGGCGCAAACTGAGCTTTAATTTAACTGACACTAAGCGATGGTTGGTGCCAAGATTTGCAAAACTGCCGAATGCTTCTGAGTTATGCACTGAATTCCTCCATTTTTGGTTTATTAGAATATAATCTACCTGAGACTTTGTTCCATTTATATCAGAAATAAATGTCCATTTTGTTCTTTTATTTTCTAAAACAAGATGTTGGTAATGTGTAAATTACATTCGTTAGCATGTTCGAGAAGCATCTGAGGATATAAGGGATAAGGTATAGATAATAAATGCATGAATTAATTCATTTTGTTAAAATAAAATGTTTAATTTCTAATTAAGATTGAGGAATTGAAATTTGTTGTGAAAATTATATAGTTTTAATTGTTAATAGTGTGAATTTAAAAAACTACATTTTTTAGATACTTTAATTTGGAAAAGAATTTTCATACTTATAAAATTTGTATTTCTATCGAAAATTCTTTCTGGATACGATTAATAACTATATCTCCTATTAACGTATTTAATGTATTTAAAATTTTTGCGGCGCACTTTGTTACGTAGCTGATCTTGTTGGCAATCTGCGCATTTGAACGTTTTAGGAGAAAGGTCTTTTCAGTTTTGAGCATCGATGAGGTGTCCAATGTTCGCACATAATACATTTCACCGAATTAGAACCTGTGATACGTCCACATACTGCACATGGCCATTTGCTTTGCTTGTTGCTTAGGGACAGAATGATTTGATCATCAAAGTTGAAAACCATCACTTTTGCTTTGTCGAGGTTCACCTTCAAGCAAAATTTTCTCAAAGCCTTAGTCCAAATGTTGAGTCTGTTCTCTGCTTTTTGCATTGCACCCGCCAATGTTACAAGGTCTGACACCAGAGGTGAAGTCCATGACCCTGCTAACCAAGAGCTATAGTGAAAACGGCTTCCGTGTTTGTGTACAGTATATGGCAAGCAATCTTCTTTTAAAACCATGCATGTCTGACAGATTCAATCGTGTATGTTGGGTTGGACGTTAGCGTCAACCAATAGTTGGTGGCAGCGTCTTGCTCGTCAGCGGACTGGCGACTAATCAGTCTGCTGAAGCTTGGAAGCGCATTCATTCATAAGAATGTTGAAAATATATGACAG
Source organism: Pterobdella sp. o SKG-2022 (assembly GCA_964035795.1). Taxonomy (NCBI): domain Eukaryota; kingdom Metazoa; phylum Annelida; class Clitellata; order Hirudinida; family Piscicolidae; genus Pterobdella; species Pterobdella occidentalis. The sequence continues at coordinate 1,746,225 of OZ038323.1, forward strand.
AGCGATAAAGAAATACAATTTAAAAGGGTTCTCTTGATGTTCGACGAGCGATGGAAAGGGCGCACATGCAGCCCTGAACAGGTGCTGGTTCGAACTGCAAGAGAAAGTGCGAACAAAAACAACTTTAGATTTGGGATTGTCAATGTTGGAACATTGAAGAAAAGAGATAATGAGGTACCTGAAACTCTATCGTCGCCGTGTGAGCATTGCCTGCTGTAAAGAGATAAAGCGAAAAGCTGGGATGAATCCATGTCAGAAGCGGTGTACAGCAAATTGGAAAAAACTCTAAACCAACACAAACTTGCATCTTTAGTTTCTGCTTCTCAAAATTGCTCCGGTGCCTAGCTGAACTGTTTGCCAAACTCAGCAACGGGCAGGCTTCTAAACGACGAATCTTTCAGGATTGCGATATCCCTCCGTCTTGGATTGCGTTTATGTTCGCCCCACAAATGTCATTGTGGAGCTCAAATAGACGTTCTTGGCAGACATACGTTATTCTGTAAATTAAATGCTGGACGCATTCCTAGACATCGCGCACTGAATGATTTAATCAAACGTGCCTTAAACAAAGCTGGATTTCCCAGTCAGCTTGAACCAGTAGGCCTTGACAGAGAAGACGGCAAACGGCCAGATGGGCTTACCATTTTTCCTTTCAAGGCTGGCAAATGCCTCATCTTGGACGCTACCTGCTCTGATTCTTTTTCGCCTTCACACTTGCTTCAAACTTTAGCCAATCCCGGCTGGGCTTCCCAACAAGCAGAAATGGCGAAAATACAAAAATATCGAAATAGGCAGATAGCCATATTTTTGTTTCTTTAGCGGTCGAGATCTCTAGTATTTTTGGTTCTCATGCTTTTTCATTTTCGTCTAATTTGGGAAATCGCACATTTAAGGCTAAAGATGAGCTCAGAGAATAAATGGTTGTTCTAAGGTTTTTCATTGGCCATTCGCTGTGCGGTGGACAACTTATAATATTTAAAATATTTTATATTGATTTATGACAATAATTGAATATCCAAATGCATTTTTTTAATCAATTGATGACGGATACTTTTCTACCTCCGTGAAGAAATTACATCATGTATCAAACCGGCTCATTTGGAAACATCCTCTTAATAATTGGCACTTTGTTCCTATTTGAAATAAATTCATTTGATTTTTGAAAACCACCGATGATCAAAGATCTCTGATAAAAAAAGAAAATTTTCATTATTTTTCTAGTTTTGATTTATTCTCCTTGTTAGTAACTGGAAGCCAGATAACTGTAAAAAGGGAAAAAAGTATTACAGTTGTTACGAAACCTCATTAACATCGTTTAAGCGTGTTTTTATGCAGTTTGGTGCAAACACGAACCTATAAATGAAAATTAAATTTTATAAATTTCAAATAACAAGGAAATTTATTATTTTATTAAAGAGTGCTGTTATAATGCTGCGTGTTTTGGAGGGCTTATGAGAAGCAAAATTGCATGTTTTAAAATAAGTGAATTTATTAAATTAAAAACCAAAAATCATTTTAAAATAAATTACTGTAATATAAGATGTCAGTAATTTGAAATATGATTAAATGTTTGCAAGAAATTTACTAATAATAATCGTAATCCAGCACAAAATCCTCATCGGGCCACTCAAGTTCCGACAGATAGTTGAAGAACATGGCAAGTGGTCCAGCCAACCTTGATAAAATATTTGTTAGCTGGTTCACAGCATAGGCAAACAGTTCTTGTCTGGGTTGTGCTCCACTAGATAAAGCTCGGTTTCTTTGGAAACGATAAACTCTTGGACTGGGTCTTCTTCCTCTAAGAAAGGGTCTAGCAGTTCTAACCGGAGAAATTATGCGTTTGGTTCGTCGGTAAGGAGAAAAAGGGGGCGTGTTGCCACCTACGATAGGAGGCAGCACTGGAATGAAACTTCTTTGTCCCACATACTTTAATCCCCGAGGTGTGAGAACGTCATAATACGGATTCCTTGCAGGTATTCTAGGTTGGTATCTTCCTGTGGCATCTCTAGGTCTCGGAGCTTGTTCATACAATTCATTTCGACCTACGAATCTCACTAGATCTTTTCCTCCGTTTCGCCCTTTTCTCACTGTGATTACGTTACTTGAGTGATCTTGACTTAGCTCACTTGGCAAACTCAGATCTATTCTTTTTCTGACACTCCTTTTACGGCGCTTTGGTTTAGGGAAGCAAAAGTTGGAATTGTTGTTCATGTTCAGTTCAGGCCATGCGCCATCACGTAAGAAACCTCTCGGCTTTCTTTGACTTTTTTCAGAAAAAGCTAACATAGTTTGATTCAAATGTAAGTTTTCCAATTGAGGGATCAAAAATGGATGTTACCAAATGTATCAATCACAACAAGCAACAGATATTTCGTTATTAAACGTTATTATCGACGTAATATAGATTTACGTCAAATTTCGCAACGCAAAATAATAAAAATTTATTTTTTAAATTTGCCTGGAAAATCCATAATTTAATATACTTTAGTTTTATGGTTTTAAAAATACTTTTCGATTGTTCCTACATTGAATGTATTAATCTCCCATACAAAATTTTGCTGCCTTTCATAAGTTGTACTCCTTCAATGGCACTATTATACTGGACAACTTAAAAACCGATTTTTTATTTTTTAGATTTAAGATTTCATTATAACTATGGCAACTTTTCATGACTATTTTTAGATTGATTTGACTGGCTAATAATGATTGCTGCTTGTCTCCTCTTTAACTTGCTTATGTGAAACATGAATATAATTTCGGAACACTAATAAGTTTATTAAGATACGAAGCTTTTCGTTAACAACGTACATTTTCAAGTATATATTATATTCATTTTACGGTTTGGCTTTTGAAAAAATCATTACGTGAAACAATTTTTAAAAAATCCCCTTGCATTCAAAGATAAACTAAAAATTTTCAGAGACATCTTATGTATGTTTTTTAATGTAATGTAACGCAGTATTTATAAGGCACTTTTTCTTATGGATCAAAGCGCTTGCTACAAATTTAATGCGGCGAACACTGTAGAACAGGTGCTAATTGTCGGGCCACGCGAGATCGAACTCGGTAACTTTAATAAACTATTCTAACGCTTTACCTCTGAGCTATACTAATATAGTAATTTAACTTTAAAAACACTTATCAAAAATTATAGCTATTGTTTTAAATAAATGTATAAATCCTCAACTGATGTTTTTAAAGTTTAATTAAAATATAAACTATAAGTTTTAAATGATTAATTTAGAGCTCGCATGTTTGTGAATGCGGCTTGTGCTTCTTCGTGGATGTCTCTACTCTTCACAATTTCCTCTTTCAACCAAACTAAGAAGCTACTTTCCCACAAACACCGTCAAATCGTTTGAGGCATACTAGCTAGTTTGGTTAGGAACTCTACGAGTTTGTGTGATGGGTTGGGTGGATTTTCTCAAGAGGCTTTTGGTTTAAAAATTCAAGTTCTCTTTAAAAAAATCAAAAACATGACATTATGGTTTGTAAAATTTGTAATTCAATCTATTTAAATAGAATATTAATCATCATTAGCGGATTTTTAGAGAATAATTGGTTATTTCGTTTAATTTCAAAATTAACAATGTATTTTCTAATTCTAAATATTTTGCTCAATTTCCAATTCAACTTATTAACGCAAACCTACTTTCAAAATGCTCTTTTATTTGTTTTTTCATGAATTGATTATCATTTAAATAAAAATTAATTTTCATAAATATAAAGTATATATTATCATATATAAGTCAGTTTAAAACAAGAAACAAAATCATAAACAGACCTCAAACAAAACAAATTATTGTTTTTACTTTTCAAATTTTAGTTGTTCAAGTATAAATCAAACACCACATGGTTTCGAATAAACCCAAGCATGTTTACTTTTGCTTTTGGCTTTTCAATGTATGTTGCATGAGCTCCGAATATACTCCAATTAGAGGTTAATCAGCAGGAAAGTGAAACAAGGTATAACCACTTTCATGATTTTTTCAGTATAAAAGCCCTTGTAAAAGGAAAATTTTCAGACATTGTTATAACAAAAGTACTTGATGGCTTGAGAATAAATGACGAAACGTCAGCAATGGTCAAAATTAAATATGATAACTACGAAATGTGGAGATCTGAGTGATCCAAATAATTATAGAAAAATTGGTCTGGCTTCTACAATTGCAAAGATGGTGGGGCAAGGAATACAATCAAACATGGCATTGTTATCTCCAATGGCTAAAATAATTTGGAAAATACTTCCTGAAATCCTCAACATCCCCCTTACTTCTCATCAACACGACTCCAGATACCAAGATTCAACAGACCTGGTTTAGAAGTCGCATGGCGCAAGTGAGGGTAAATGGTACCAGCGAGCAGTCCAAAACTTTCAAGAAAGGTCCCCCCAAAGTTCGATCCTGTCGCCACTCTTTTTTACCATATACATCAACGACCTGCTCAAGTCTTTCGATCCCTTCACCCTCGTTTCCGGCTACGTCGATGATCTAACGATAGTATGCAGCGGCCCTAATAAGAAGGAAGTGAGGTGAGTTGAATCAGAGACAGCCAAAATGATCGATAGTCTGCAACTAATCGTCTCACCCTGAATACGTCGTAAGTTGCCTTCTTTAAAATGACACAGCCGAATCCTCGTGGTACCCTAACATCTCTGTCAGGGGTTCAAGATTCAAAACGAATCCAAATTCCACCTTCTTCAAGGTTAGATACCACCACCAACTCACGTCCAATGAACGTGTTTGGCACCTGAGCCAAGTTATGAGGCAGCGAACCAATATACTGTGACAACTGAAAGGTACCATAATCAAAAGCAAACTGAGATGGTACGAGCACGTCATGCGGACCAAAATGAAATCCCACGAAAGTGGATGCAAGAAGTGATGAGTACTGTTGGAAAAGATAGGCCAAAGAAGTCTTGGGCAAAATGTATTGAAAGAATATGAAGGAAAATATATGTGAAATGGCACAAGAGGGAAAAAGATAAAAAGCTGTCATACAAAAATTCCAAGTGTACAACGTAGGGAACAAGGACATTAAACGAACAAGGAGTTTTCTGGAAAAGCTGAATTGTAACTAAAAGCATGGGCGTTAATGGGTTAAAAACATACTGTTCAATTTGGAGCTTTCTTCAGTTTTTTTCATCTCTTTATTTCGAAGTTTAGATAATTTTGTGTAAACTAGGCTCTCACATCCGGGTTTTTGAAGGCCTCCTGCATCACTATATTCAAAAAATAGCCTGAATGACTATATATAACAAATTTACAGTATTTTTTATATGAAACTTTCAAAAAAATCTTTACTCAAATGTCCCTTTCAAAGTTTTTCATTCTGGAGCAATCTCAAAACATACCAATGCTGATATGAGAGGCACTAATTATTTCAATAGCGTGTTAAACGTCCGTGGTGGTTTAGAGGAAATATTCTTTAGAATCAATATTGGCCAACTCATTTATATAAGAAGGTTGTATATAGGTGAAGCCTTTGAAGATGTTGTTGAGGTTATTTGGGCGCAAAAAGTACTTTTCTACATGGTGAGATGAATTCTGGGGAATAATTATTGGAGAAGAGTGTTGCAGGTGGGATGAAGACACTGCGAAGGTGGGTTTATAAAACACATTTAATCAAAAAATTGTGAATCGTTGATAAAGTTACAGCAAACAACATTGAAACCCAGTTGTGGCAGTCTGGAATAGGCGTGATCTCTATTCGCATCTGATTGCATGAACATTTCACTTACATCACACTCTTCCTCCTCCAAAGACATTGCCAATAATTTTGGTTCTTTGTTTTTCCGTTTTAACTTATTTTTTAATTTTCTTTTATTTTTATTTTTGTTAGGGGTGTCTTGTGGCGGTGTTGTAGATTGGGATCTTACTTTTTTCTTGTTGTTCACATATTTTTCTAAGTTTTTACAAACATTTATAACATAATCATAAACCACATCATCATCTAAATCATTTGCAGCGTCGTATACTTGTTTCCATAACTCACAAAAATCCTTCTCCTTGTTCCTTCTTTTTGTCATTTGTTCATTTGCTGGCACTATTTCTTCATTTTCAAGCAGCATAACATTTCCTCGAGGCAACTTGCAGAGGAGATAGTGAATATGTTGGCAAATGGTCAGTCTGACCCCATAGTCATGACACGAGCATGAATAATTATGCATGCAAATACTGCACATGTGACATTTTATCCTACAATCCTCTCTTTTGCATGGCCCTGTCTTCTTCACCACAATTTCTTAAAATTAAAAAGAAATTAACAGCACTAAAAATAAGAAATATAACTAGATACAAACAAAAACATAATAACATACCATTATTCAGAATGAATGATTCATCGACCTCTTGCCAAGTCATTTCTTCCATACCTTCAAAATTTTGAAGATTTTATATTGTTGATTAAGTAGCTTCTACTAGGTATTGCGAGGAAACGTAAACAGCAAGAATGAGAACAAGTTAGGCAAAGTTTAAAGTAGCTATATTTTATAAGCTATGAGTTTTCCACTCAAAGTCAAAGGACGAGTTTTTTTTTAAACACGATGTCGTTTATTTGAGCAGAAAAGATAGTAATAAGTGGCAATGTGTGAAGTTTGTGAAAAAATTACGGTACAGATAATGACAGCTAAAATATTTTCGATAAATTGAAAAAAAATATTTTTAATAGAAAAATTCAGAAAATAATTTTAAAAATATTTATAAAAATTTTAATAAAAAAAATTTTCGTTAGTTTTTCATGATTCTAAAATTTTAGCATGTTTTACTTTCTTCTTAATTTAGTTTACACAGTTCTTTCTCTGAAACCACTGTCAAGTTGTTCAGAGTATAGTGGTATTTTCGAAGTGCCGGGTCGATTGTGCTGAGAGAAACTTCAATCATATGTTTATTTCGAACCCATTCTTTAAGTTCCTTTAAAGTTTTTGTGCAGTCTGTATCAACGTGCTGCAGAAATGATTTTTATTTCTGGAGGAAGTTTGGATTTTTTGTCATCTCTCATTTGAGCCTTTGTAGTTTTACCAGTTTTTAAGAAACTTTTTGTAATGGCGTTAACAGCATGGAACTAATTTCTTTTATAGAATTGCCATCAAGCGATTATGAAATTATTCTCTCTATCATCATCAAAAACTTTTCATTTAAAATTTTTGAAAATATTTATTTTTTTATTGAATTTTTTTCATAGTTTATTGAAGAAAGTTAAAAAGTGATTGCAAAATTTAAAAAGTGATCGAAAAACCCTATATTTGAGAGGAGAAAATGTTTAGTTTTCTAAAGAAACTTAGTGATTGGAAATTTAGTATATTTTGGGTAATTTTTTCCAATTTTTGGGTCCTTGAGTAGTTAGGGGTAATAGTTTTTTAGTTGTTCTAGAATTTTCGATATCAAAGCTTTTTTTGTGTCTAATGTTATATTTATAAGTTTTACTTTTTATTAGATTATCAAAAGATGATGGCAGTAGGTTATTTTTATATTTATACATGTAGATTAAAATATGTAGTGTGTTAATTTTCTTTATATCCAATAATTTTAATTCATTATAACTGATGTGTTTATCGTAAGGGTAATTGTATATAGTCCTTATTGTTAAAGTTTGAATTTTTTGACGTTCGTTTCATAGTTACTAGCCCAAATACTATTGCAATAATTAATTTAGGAAAAGAATAGTACATTGTAATAATTTAGTAATGTGTTGCTGTTGATTTTATGTATGTTTAAAAATTTATTGTACTTTTAACTTTGTATAGCTTTGGAATGAGATAGTTTATGAGACTTGAAATTTAGGTTTGTGTCAAATATTATACCTAAATATTTAATATTTTCTTTTTATGCTATGGGAGAGTTATTCAGGGTTAGCTCAAAGCTTTTTATCTTGGTGTTTATATTTCTGAAAATTGTAAAATAGCACTTTTTCTTCCGTCTTATGACAATATATCGAGCATTATTGAAAACAAAAACGGCGAGAAAACCGATTCTTGATGGACCTTACACCAACATCAAACTCTTCCGAATGTCCACGTCCAATGAATCCGCGTTTTTGCTCCTATGTACATCGACATCACCGCCTGAACCAACCTTTTCGGAACCAACTTCTTTCTCAGTGCCCATTCAATCACATTCCTTGGCACTCGGTCGAAAGCCTTCTCCAAAACAACAAAACAAATAAAAAGCTTCCTATTTTTCTCAAGGTAGCTTTCCTGCATTTTCCTAAGAATAAAAATAGCGTTCATTGTGCTTTTGCCAGGCATAAAACCAAATTGTATTTGGTCAACTTTCACTAACCTTCTTAACCTCTTCTCCAACAACCTTTCCACCACTTTCATACCATGTTCTAGAAGCTTTAAACCTCGATAGATCGCATAGTCCATAACGCTTCCTTTCTTCTTGTAAATGAGAACTGTACTTGTCTTCCAGTCATGAGACATATCCTTTCCATCGAGAATTTCATTTTCTATTTGCAATATAACTTGCTTCCTATGTGGAGAAGCAGCTAGGGGCTCCTTGACAATCCCAGTCGGTCCACTGGTCTAGCCATTCTTCACGATCCCTAGCCCTTTTTCCACTTCATCCATAGCAAATGGTTCCATGGGATCTTCAACCACTTCTACATCCACCATCCCATCCCATAGATTCTCCTCATTCATGATGGCCTCCATGGGCTCCTTCCACACTCTCTTTCGACCAACCTCAGCAAGTACAATTTTTCCGTTATTGTCTCTAATGCAGTTGCTACCTGCTAGATCATTTGCTTCTTTCTTCATCTTTGTCATTTTACGGAAAACAACATTTCTGTCATTCCATATCTCCTCCATCTCTTTCCTCATTGCTTCAGCAACAGCTCTCTTGGCTTATTTTTGTCAGAGAGATTTATTTTCAGTCGATGGGAGTTGCTTCCGCCTCCGAAAACTTTTACTTTTCTCTGAGATGGCTTCCTGCACATTTGGTTCCACCACCAAGTTTCACCGTTCTGAGGCCTACCTCTACTCACATCACACACCTATTCAGCAGCTTTAAGAGCGGAAGATTTATATTTTAACCATGCATCTCATTTTTCGCATCCATCATACAAACTCCACTTTATGGAAATTTTGTTTTGATATCTTCGTTCAAAAGTTTCCACACTTTTGTACGAGATTCTTTTGGACATTTTTAAGCCACTTTCTGTCTAAAACTACCTTCAAAAGCTTATGCTGAAGCTCACCTCCAAGTACCCTAACGTTCTTCAAAAACTTCCTCTGCCTCCCTTTCACCCTCCATTAAAAGTATCCTTCTTCTTAAACCAACACGCATGCCTTTTTCAACAAAAAATTCTAAAAGCAATCTACCCTCCAAGTTTCTCTTGCCTATTCCAAAACCTCTATAAACACCTTCAAACCCATCAACCTCTTTGCCAATGTGTCCATTGAAGTCTCCTAAGCAAATCAAAACTTCATTTTCATTTTCCACTTCATACCCTCTTGCCATCTCCTCATAAAACTTCTCCTTTTCACTCATCGATTTTCCCATTTGGGACATAAGTGCAAACAATTCTTACTACCTTTTTACCGAAAATAATTACCACTACCATAACTCTATCTGATATCCTATTTATTCCCACAAAATTCATACATAAATCCTCTAACTAATATTCCTACCCCACCTATCTTATCTTCATTACCAGACCACCATAATTTAAACCTTCTACCAAAACTACCTAAAAATTTTGAACCCATACCTCTTCATCTCACTTCTTGGATACAGCAAATACTAACATCTCTTCTCAACAACTTTTCACACAACTCCATACTTTTTCAATTTAATGATTCAATATTAAAACTACCAAAAGAAATAGACCTCCCAAAAGAACAAGAAGAAAAAGAAGAAAGTCCAGGCATTCTTAGCATCCTCTGCCCATTCAAAAGTTGCTGGGAACTGAAGGCCATTGCTTTTTTTGTATGAACATGAAAATTTGTAGGAGAAAAAGAAGTGCGCGATGGAGCATCCCTTGCTTTCCCCGCATAGCACATGTTTCATGCAGCTAAATGAACTTGTTATACTTTACAAACATTTAATTTTATATCTGCAAGTCATGCTTAATATAGCGAGTAAATTGAAGTGACAAAAATCAAACTTTATCACGATATCGTGAAGTCGCCAGGTGAAATGAAGCATTCCAGAGAAAAGGGAAGTTTTCGAAGATGAATAAATCATGATAAACTGAAAATAAATTCAGCTTAAAGCTTATATAAAACAGTCAAAAAAACTGTAACTGAGATAAAAAATAAGATAAGTGGTCTTGGACACGACGATAAAAGGCATCTACTTAGGGCCCAAGTGTTTAGGCTTGCCAACTGGTGGAGCTGTTACCTATCAGGGTCCTAATCTAAACCCTTCCCTGTCCTCCAGTAATCCTTTTTGGTTACTAACTTTACCTAGCTCAAGATGTTTGGAGAAAATTTTGTGAAGAATACATAGAAAATATCATGAGATGGAGTGTTGACTGTTGATGTGGTTAAAGGTCCTGTTAACAATATGTTATGAAAGAAGTGGAGAAGTGGATAGAAAATGATGAAAATAAATGATTAACATACATTGGCTTTTCTCATGTCGATCAAGAATGCCAGAGATGACAGGAGTTATTTCATCTTTCGTTTGTCTTATCTGGTAGTCCTTGACTTTTTCGTCAATGATAAGCATGAGACATCTTATTGACGTACCCATTTCTAGCATCATTTTTCTCTGCAATTAATATGTTTATGAATATTTAATAAATAAAAAACATTGGATACCTTCATCACCACTTGCTTTAAAAGCCTGTGATTGGACTCAGCAAAACTGTTGCAATCTAAATGGTGTCCTATTCGATAAGCCCATGCCCATTTCTAAATATATTAAGATGAAACCACATCAACATCAAATGGTGTTATATTTCAACTGTACACACATATTTGAAAGTGAAATATTTTCAAAACACACAGAAATATGAGAATTCACCTCCACTACTCCTGAATAATTAGTACTAAGATAATTTGCAAAATTTTCGCTTTTGGGATTATCTGACAAATTTTGTACAAGCTCCTTGTAACTCTCCATGAATGATTCTTTTTGTGTCTGTTCACAAACAGTTGTCAACATGTCAAACACATGCTCTTTGAGATCCCTCTCAATAATCTGTTCATTTATTACCCACATTTATATTTGAGAGTTGATTGAAATACATTTCACAATAATGACCTTGCTCTCCAAGTTTTTTTTCCAAGACTGCCGGACATACCAAGAAGAAAAAAAATTTTTGCAATCCTTTCCATTGGCATTTTCCCAAGCCTACATTAGTTTTGAAAAATCAATTGATAATCACTTGAGACACTAGAAGAAATATTCCATGAAAGATATATCATGTTTAAAAATCTAGCCACAATTTGATAGTGCACACAGACCCTGTGGAAAATGTAGTAGTCAGGAGTGACAAGAAGCATGTCTTCCAAGCAAGCACCCATGCATCTCTGAAAAATCCTGAACATAATCTCCATTGAGCTAACATCCACCTGGAATGAAATTATTGAATACATCATCATTATCCATTACATCATTATTGCATTGAAAATTATTCTATTCTAGCTTTAATTCAAAAAATTTTCTCAAATTTCAATTATTAAAAAAATGAATCCTAACCTTGTTGCTATAGCAGAACATGACAGGAAAGCCCTCGCCATAATTATCAACCACCATGATCACTGTCAATTCATAACTACAATTATATGTGCCATGTGTTGAATCTGTAATTTTCAAAAAAAATTTAGAAATGATAATATTACAAAACAACAACTCCTACCTATCTGGATCACATCTCCAACCTTGCAATATTTCTTTCCTATTTCCAACTGTTAATCAAACAGTGCCATTTGAATATCTCAATTCCAAACACCAGAATGTGAAAAAAAATGTGAAACCTGTTCATTTGTTGCTATGACCAACAAGGTGTCTTCATCTTTCAGACCAAACTTGCAAGGTTTTCCTGCCAATTTGACATACCTCACTACTCCCACTGCCTTTGCCACCCACCCATTTACACTCGAACAGACATTTGGGTGCTCAAAATTTGATAAAAAATATGAATTTTTAATATTGATTAAGTCTTTTTTTCGTAAAATTGTGAATTGTGGCAGAGGTTTAAGCTGTTCTAATATTGAATCAAAGGGCACTCCTTTAAAAAAATATTAAAAAACTTGCACATTGGTAATTTATTTTTATTTCTAGGATTTTAACTTAAAAAATTAGTGGAAATTTATTAACCCTTTGCAATTTTATCTGCTATAATGTCTTTATCTCTGGGCCTAAGAAACAGATATTGGATATCATTTTCATGCCCTTCATGAGTGGAATAAAAATCCACTTCCACTTGCCCTGGGATAGTTATTTGACATAACAGAATTAGAGGCATCTAATTTGAAAATTTTTTCATAGTCTGATTCATTCTTTATACCTTGATCATAGATTTTTGCTATAATCTTTGCTTTACAAATGCATTTTCCTATTTTGCATGTGCCTTTATTTTTAAAATTTCTCTGTGATGATCCATTAGGTTTATAAATTCCATTTCTAGAACAGTTGTAATATTTTTTGGTATATCCATGTGCAGTCTTGAAATTTTTGTTGCAAACAAATCTAGATATTGTAGTATCTTCTATCTTATATTTCCAAATTTCAAAGTCTAGAATTTATGTTTTAATATAATTTTATACAAACCCACTTATAAAATTTTATACTGAAAATATATTCAGACAGCTCATACCTTGAAAATTTTTAAATTTTTCACATGAATGAACTTCAGGTTTTAAAGAATAATTTTGGTTTTCCTTCTTTTTAATAATCCCATGCTTATTTTTCTCGTGTTGCTGAAGACTAGTTAGGTAGGAATACATTTTACAACAAATTTTGCATTTGAATTTCGAATTATTTTCATGACGTGTCTTGACATGCTTATTTAAAGATTGCTTCTGAGCATAAGTTTTCGGACATTGTTGACAAAAAAACATTATAGAGCTTCAGAACGTGAGGGGCGGGAAAAAACGATTTAATATTACAAAGCTAACGGTTTAAAAAGGCGAGGCTCAAACGATTTGAAACTGCGTAATTTGAGCTCAGGTTAAAGAGTCTGCGACGAGGCTTTACGCAGATCGAAGCTACCGTACGGCGTAAAACCCATTTACGGAGCCTTCACATACATCTCGACAAAATCACAAAAAGGAATTTGATTGGTTGATAAAATTGAAATTGTTTTGCTAAAAAATTGAATTATTTTAATTATTCGAGTACATTAATGCATTATTTAATTTTTTTTGATGTTAATAAATAGTTTTCTTTATTTACATCTACTAAATGAAGAGCACACGTAAAGCTTATTTATACCAAAAATTTTTGTAGAAAATTATTTGAAACATACGAGGTTTATAATCTTTAAGATTCGTTGTAAATATTACATTCTAAAAATAAAATTTCCAACATTGCAGGCATTTTTGGAGAATTGAACTCGAAAATATTTTAAAAGATTGATTGAAAATGAGCAATAAGAAAATAAAGTGATGAAAATAAATTATTCAATATGAAAACCAAAAATTATAAAAAAACTATTCAAGAAATAATATTGAAATCAATGGTAGTCCTTACAAGAGATAAATGATAATGAAATTCATTAAAATAATTTAATTAGTAACATCATCATAGTTATTTTGCCATTGGCAGGTTCCTCAAACCAGGTGTTTCCATCTTCTCTTATTTTCACCCTTTCTTTTTCATCATCTCATCCAGCATTTTTCTCTTTATTCTTCCTTTTGGTCATTTTCGTTCCACCCGTCCTTTTAGGTGGCTCTCAGCCAATTTTCATGATGCAAAATATTGCCTATCCATCAGTATTTTATCATTTTGTACCATCAATCCTCTGCTTTCATTAAGTCAGTTTAGAACTTCTTCATTGGTCATTTTGTCGCTCATTATTTACTTTCTACATACCCACATTTCCATAGCTTCCAATCTTGTTCTGTCTTAAACAAAATGAATGAAAGTCAATTTTTAAGGCGCCAAAGCAAGCAACTGAGGCACCCCCATTCAAAAAATTATGAGATTAAAAAGAATGTTAATGCCTAGAATGAGAATAGATGTTTGAATTAAACTATAAAATAAGATTATAATGGTATAAAACAAGATTTTATATATTTTTTATGTGAAGAAGAAATTTCGACAGTTGCAACAAAGGTATCTTGACAATAAGAAAAAACTGTACTTTGCCTTTGTTGATTTAGCAAAAGCCTTCGATAGAGTTCCAAGAGAAGTTGTTAGGTGGTATTTGAGGAAGCTTGGGGTGATGGAGTGGTTAGTAAGAATGGTCAAGACTATGTATTCAGGTAGCAAGAGTAGAGTCAGAATAAATAATATGCTGGGTAACAAGTTCAGTGTGAAGGTTGGTGTCCACCAAGGTTCTGTACTGAATCCTTCACTTTTCATCATTGTTCTAGAAGTGCTATCCAGTGAATTCAGAAATAGGTCCGTGTGGGAATTATTGTATGCTGATGACTTAGTGATTATTGCTAAAAGTCTGAAAGAGTTAGAGGACAGTTACTGTTCTTGGAAAACAGTATTGAAAGCAAGGGTCTTAGAGTGAACATGAAAAAAACGAAGGTTATGGTCAGTGCTCTAAATCATGGTCCAAGTTTCTAGTTTGGAAAACACTCTTGTAGAGTGTTTTAAAGGTGTTGGCATCAGCTCTATACTTTGCACTCTGTGTAGCGACTGGGTTCACAAACGCTGTAGTGGCCTAAAAAGCAAATTGGCTTCTGCCACAAACTTCAAATGTAAGGCGTGTTTAGATCCTCAAGTTAGTGATGATGATTATAAGGCCGTTAAACTTGATGGAAATAAATGTGAACAAGGTTAACCAATTTTAAATATAATTTCAGAACACTAGTAAGTTTATTAAGATACGAAGCTTTTCGTTAACAATTTGACGGTTTGGCTTTTAACCAATTTTGTTATCTAGGAGATAGGATTAAAACTGGTGGTGGAGCTGAAGCTAGTACTATTGCCCGTGTAAGGTCTGGTTGGAAGAGTTTTAGGGTACTGTTACCTCTTTTAGCAAGTCGGGTCATTTCACTTAAAACAAAAGGGCGTTTATATGCTGCTTGCGTCAGGAGTGTTATGGTTTATGGTAGTAAGACCTGGTCTCTTAAGGTGGAAGATATTACTAAAATATCCAGAGCTGATAAGATGATGATCAGGTGGATGTGCAATGTAAGCTTAAAGGATGGCAGATCCTCAGATGAATTGAGGGAAAGACTGGGAATTCCAGAAATCACTGAGGTGCTACGCAAAAATAGACTGAGATGGTTTGGACATGTAATGAGGATGGATGCTGGTAACCCAGCAAGTGCTTGGAGGCACGTCGTGGTAGAGGGTAAGCAAGAACAAGGTAAACCAAGAAAAACATGGTCTCAATTAATAAGCAACGATCTAAGAAGAATGAAACTCAATCCTAAACTTGCCCAAGATCGCAGATTGTGGAGAAAAGCCATTATGAGACCCCGTCCAACCCATGCTAGCATGGAAACGGACGCAAAACCATGATGATGAGTATTGAAGTGGCAAAATTAAAAAAGTTCAGTTATAGTCAAAATTTGAAGGCAGTTTTAAATAAATGATTTCAAAAGTTTTTTAAAAGTATTGATATTATCTGCCTTGCGAATAGTCTACTTTTTTGCTTCATACAGCATCACACTTTCCATCAGGGTCTTGACTAGCTTTTTCTTGGTTGCTTGTCTGAGTCCAACTGTTAGGATTAGTTTTAGGTGGGTAATGTAATGTAACGAGGTATTTATAGAGCGCTTTTCCTTATAGATCAAAGCGCTTGCTACAAATTTAATGTAGCGAAAAGACACTGTGGAACAGGTGCTAATTTAACTACATTTTTAGCTATCCCAACCCATACCCTTGTATTTAACCACAGTCTGAAAGACTGTTCCCCAGGAAATTTTTCAACTTACTCAGGTGCAACTTCATCAAGGCGTATACTAGTCATGCCAGGTTTTCTTCCAAACTTCATGTTCTTGGTTTTTTGGCTATTTAGCATATATAAAAAAAATTATAATGTTGACTTGAAGAAGCGACTATTTTCGCATTTTCAAACACTGAATTAGTTTATTTTGCATGCACAATAGTGTTGAGGGCCAGAGAATTGTTGGTGCTTAGAGGGATAAGAAAGCTATCAGGTTGATTGAGTCATACAATGCTCTGGATAATTCTACTAGCTCCGTGATCTTTTTATTATTTCTTAATGGAAAATAACACATTAAATAAAGAATGACAACTGATACCAAATCCTCTCATCCAAAGGTGTTACTCAAGGCTTAAGTTTGTGGTTACAAGATTAGCTTCAAAAATATTAA
Organism: Pterobdella sp. o SKG-2022; assembly: GCA_964035795.1. Taxonomy (NCBI): domain Eukaryota; kingdom Metazoa; phylum Annelida; class Clitellata; order Hirudinida; family Piscicolidae; genus Pterobdella; species Pterobdella occidentalis. The sequence continues at coordinate 1,762,636 of OZ038323.1, forward strand.
ATTGTTAGAAAATTAAGTCGAATTCCTCATGTAACAGTATTTTTGTAAATAAATATGGGCATACGGGTTTTCAGTTTTTTCCTGTTCATTATCTGTCATATTAAAAATTGGAAGACTTTTTTTTGTAGTAATGAGTTTATATGAATTTATTTAATTAACAATTACACGTGCTAATCATAAAAAAGTTTACCATGAGACTAGGGGTGAAAAATTTAAGCCTTTCAACAAATTTTTCCGCTTTTGAATTCGTTTCTTATAAAACGCCAAGTTACCTCGCATAACAATATTTCAATTAAAAAACTCGCGTTTATATTTTCAAATTCTTTTCTATGACAGAAAGCAATTATCTGTAATATAGAAATTAGAAATATATTAATGAGAGCAAATATATTTGACAAAGCATGATTATATATGATAGCATGCATTAAAAAGTGTGAGCAGCGTGACTAAACCGCGAACTATAGAATTTCAAACTTCCTTTACGTGTGCGCTTCATTATTAAACATATGATAAAATTATTCACTAACAACAAAAATTTTAAAGAATTATCAAATAATGAATAATCATACTTAATTAATTCAAATTAATTAAATTTCTAGATTTTTATTTTCATCAACTAATCAAATACTTTTTTGTGAGTTTGTCTAGATGTGCATGAAGGCTCCGCACATGAGCTATACTCCGTACAGTTGCTTCGCCTGATTGCATACGCCTTAATTTTATTTCTTAAGCTGTAGTGCATGACTAAAAATTGAAGTTCAGTTTTTATAATTATAATATTTTCAAAGTAAAAGAAACTCTATGTCTACAGAAAAATTAAACGCTCTCATTGAACCAGAAACATGTGAAGTAAAAAAACGACGCTGGCAGCTGCTAGGCCACATTTTGCGTATGGACAACCATGTTCCGACAAAAAAAGCAACCATTGATGCCCTTAAAACCAAAAAAGAAAAACGAGAAAAACCAAATACCGGCCTACTTACCACCATTAAGAATGACTTGAAACGTCATTCCCTTTCAATAGATATGGCAATCGAACTTGCAAACGACAGGAAATCGTGGAAATTAAAGGGAAGCCGTGCTTCGGCGAAAGAAAAACTGTTGGATCAACATTTTCAGTGCTTTCTTGTAAACCCTAATAAATAATAAAAAATAATTGTGCCATCAATTACTATTCAAAAAAATTGTTCAAAGTGAGAAAAAAATTAAAAAGAGATCAAGTAATATTATGTTAATGGAATTTCAGTTCAGTGACTAGAAAATTTATACTTGCATAAAATATGTGTATAAATGTATTAGATGAAGTAAGGAAGACATCCAGTTTGGAATTTAATAAGAGTACATAAAAAATGAAAGATTAATTTTAATAATCAGAAAAAAATACTACGCCATCAGCATACGCTACTTCTTGTGCGAGCACTTTTTTCTGACGTCTTCCATTGCTGCATTTAAATACGTTGTAAAAAGGACTGGACTGAGTCTAAAGAAGTTCCAAGCAGCAAAAAGCTGTTTTAAATGGACCAATCATAGGCTTTGAAAAATGTTAGTTTTTTTTTCTTGAAAATATTCATGTATCATAATGTTTAAATATTCACGGATTGTACAAAAAGCTTTGTTAGTTGATAAATGCTAGTTTTTTTCATAAAATTTCTAAAAATGATTATTTCAGTATTTTTACAATTTTTTTGGAGTTCTATGATTGGTGCCTACGTAGCTATTCAATACTTTTTGCGTGATCGCGAAGTGCCTGTGGACTGAGCCCGTCACCTCGGGGGGTACCTATGTTTTTTGCAAAAGTGGGGCCTTCTTCGTTCGTTCTGACTTTTAGTTTCGCATTTTTAAAAAAAAGTTCGGTGTGCAGACACGAGCCGCTGTCGATTTGCCTAATTAGCTAACTATATATGCAAAAATTTTAAACAAATTATATATTCAAAAAAAAATTTATTTTACGAATTTAATGTTTCGTGAAGACATTTGAAAACTTTGAAAGTTAAATTTGACAAATTTCAATTTTGAAAATTTGAAGTTCAATTTGACATACCTTAATTTTGTAATAGTACTGTGTGTGAAACAGTATATAAACTTATAAAAATAGCTCCAAAAAGTGAACAATTTAGTAATTTAAGATATCTGTTTGAACTTAAAAGTTAATTTTGGCAGATGTTAATTTTAATCTTGTAATCTTATTTGATATAAAATTGTAAAAATTTTTATTTTCTAAAAAATTTTTTTATGATTATGGTTCACATGGAGTAACACACTGTAAATCGCACAAAGAATCTTAATTTTTGACCATTTAATGACTTACTCATACCATAAGTTCATCATTGTATAATTTTCATATATGCCTGTTTTTTGAACTTCAGAGAAGTTTGAAAGTATGTCTACATTTATTCAAGCATTATTCAAAACTATTTTTCAATTTTAATGAGGATTTATTGAAGATGTGGAAGAAGCAGATCAACAACTGACTCATTAGTTTTTTTTCAACTATATTTTTTTTTTCAAAATGGAAACTTATTAAATAAATAAAAAAACTCTAACATACATCTTGAAGGGAACTTCTCTAGCCTTGTCTCATTGTGACCTCTTCAATTTAGTTTTTTGTCTGTTTATCAAAAGAAACCAAGATGGCTTTTTGGCATCGTCGGTGCAGAAAAATCGTACCTCCAACAACAAGACTATTGATGGAGCAGAAGTCAACTAGGATCTCCTCAGTTTTGTTCATTTCTTCAAGTCCGTGTCTTCCCATCTCGCGCTCTCTATGAGTGTTGTCTGATCCAACCTTCGCATTCATGTCTCACATTAGGATGACCACGTCTCGGTTCGTGATCTTGTCTATAACTGATTGGATGTGTTAGTGAGTACATAACATTGATACTTTCTTGAAGCGTGACTCGGAGCGTGCTGTAATGATGCGGTTAGATACGTTTCTAATTAAATTATTAAAGTTAGGATGATATACTCTCCTATTTGAACTATTATGCCAATCTTCAATAGCATTTGTTGTATGAGGCAAATTATTTTTTATCTACCATCTTCATGACATTCTTTTTCGTTTTTGCCTGAACAAGGCAGCGTCTTTTCTGTTTGTACTTCGATCTTTTTATGACCATTCTAAGGTACTTCGCACATGCCCAAAATTGTGAGGCTGTACTTCTGCATCTCTCTCACTGCTTGTGCTTATCGTTCTGTCTTCCAAAGTGTTTTCACATTCCATGTACCCAGTGAAACAGACTTGTGTGGAAGCAATCTAGGATTTTTATTTTAAAATGTTTATGGGTAGAAATGGGGCATTCCTTATAAGTTTGGCAGCAACGCGTCATAAATTTCTTGAAAAGACTTCCAGCTCTTCTTGAAACTAAGAATTCAGGGTTACAATTGTTCTTGATTTTGGTAAAATTTATTTTTTTCCATGTGCGGGTAATTAACCTAGACCGAAATGCCCAACGGTGGTGTATCGTTTTGTTTGGATCCTACTTCTCAAACCTTCTGAGCATGGTTGAACCTTCCAGAAGCCAAAGCTCCGGCTCATATAGACTTGGGAGTCACTGGGACACATGTCGTGCTTTTCTTTATTTAGTTTGGTTTTTGTTGATTGATTTATTTTACAATTATTCAGTTTTTTCCTAATTCTGTTGGATTTGTTTTTGAGTGTTTTGGTGTCTGAGTCTTCTTATAGTGTTCTTCTTCTAGTTTTTTAAAAGATTTTAGAGCAGATTTACACAAAATGAAAGTAAAATAAATAATTGACCAGGTTAGATATTGGCCTACAACGAGAACTGACGCATAAAATACAGCTGTAATGTCAGCATTGCTTTTTAACCTCACCATTGATTGGGTAATGCGCCGTAATACAGAAGCTGAAACTAAAGGAATCAGGTTAACTCCTTTTTTACATTAGATGACCTTGATTTCGCAGATGGTCTAGCACTAATCTCCTCCATACATCGTCACGTGCAGGATAAAACGGACATACTTTTTTTTATAGGCTAGCAGGTTGGACTCAAGATCAGCCAGAAAGAAACTGAAGTCATGACTATCAACGTGCCGTCACCAACTCCAGTGCAGTTTGACAAACAGGATCTTTGTAGTACAGATAAGTTCACATATCTTGGTAGCATTTTGAGTATAGATGGTGGCGCTGAAAAGGATGTTAAAAGTAGGCTCAACAAAGAAAGAAACGCTTTTAGGAGCATGACGACTGTGTGGAAGTTCTCTCAGTACACTGTCAACACCAAGATCAAGCTGTACAAGTCCTGTATTCTGCCTGTACTTCTGTATGGATCTGAAAATTGGAGAATGACAGAGCAAGATATCAATAAACTGTCAACTTTTCATACACAAAACTTACAAAGCTTTCTGAAAGTCTACCGGCTTGATACTATTTCAAACAATGATCTTTTTTCCCTTTGTGACCAGGAAGACATGGCTACCATCATCATGAAAAGACGATAGCGATAGATTGATCATGTCTTAAGAAAAGAATAGTCAGAACAGCTCTTCATTGGACACCAGAGGAAAAAAGAAAACGAGGCCGCCAAAAACAACATGGCGTTGGACAGTAGAAACAGAGCTCAAGAAAACGAAGCACACGAGGCACCCTCACCAAGCTGGCTTAAAACAGAAATAAGTGGAAACTTTTTGTTGCTGCTCTATGCACCAATAGGCGTAACAGGCACTAATAATAATAATGAGTCGTCTTATAACAAGAATATGACTTGTAGTCAACGCGAAAATTTGGATCAAAGACTATAACTATGAATCATTAGTTAACTATTTGTAAAAAATAAATAATTCATAATTATAGTCTTTGCTTGAAATACTATAGAACTATAGTTATAATTTAATTTTTATCCTTAAAGTTTTATGATAAGGCTAAATTTATAAAAAAGGTATAGCTTTTCATTCTCAATAAATGCATTTAAAAAATTCCTCTTAATTGATGTTTTTCGTTATAACATTTTGAATAATAAAATAAATTCCTTCCGAGTATAAATAATTTTAATTGTTATTTTCTAATTTTTGAAAATCTTTTGAAGGCATAAGCAACTAGATTGCCTGAAAACGATAAAGATTCAAACATTCTACATTAAAATTTCATAAGCAAAGAATTTATAAAAGATATTGCTAACTTCAACTAAATAAATACCAAGAATTTCAATAAAGCTTTCTTTGACCAAAACCCTGCTTGTGGTTTACCTGTACAACCCGATATGAACTAACCAACCCGATAAGATCTAACCAAGTTGATATGATTTAACCAAGCTGAAATGGTCTGACCATTGTTTATTTTTGTTTAATTTCCATCCACCCCAGCTATATTTCATTATTATTTTAACTTACTGTAGCATTCTGTAACATGGCCCTGCCATTTCAGTTTCTTCGAGTTTATAAATTTAGAGAACTTTCATGTGTTGTGAATATCAACAGAAACCTTGATTAACTCTCGTCCTTAAACGTCAAAAAGTTTTGAAGACTGTTGAACATACAGCGTTTTGACATTTTGAATATACAATTCTAAATAATAAAATAGTTATGATTAAGTTTGCATGTGTTTTAAAATCAATGTGAATTGAAATTTTTCGAGGTTTTTTTCTGGCACCGATGTAGCTTTAATTTTTAATGAATTATGCATTCGATTTCTTGTCATAAACGTCAGATTTGCCTTCATTTCATGCTTTTTGCTAATAAAGTTTTGTAGCTCCTTCAACTTTACACTAAAAAGTTTATAAAATCCTTTTGAAATAGGTGGTTTTTAAAAGAGTTTCAAATGAATAGAATAAAAGTTATCACGTTGGGAAGCCAAGGCTGTGGCAAGGTAAGAAGTAGTTGATAAAATGAATATAATTTTAAAACACTAGTAAGTTTATTAAGATACGAAGCTTTTCGTTAACAACGTAACAATTTCAAGTAAAATGTTACGTTGTTAACGAAAAGCTTCGTATCTTAATAAACTTACTAGTGTTTTAAAATTATATGCATTTTACGGTTTGGCTTTTGAAAAATCAAATAGTTAATAATTTGAAATCGTTGAGAGCAAAATTTCAACAGCTTATTTTCTATTATTTTTTATTAGATATTTGATCAAAAGCTTAAGAATAACCAAGTATGAGTGTTTTTAGTGATCCTATATACTATTAAGCCTTTAATGGATTCATATCTTTTTTTCGTTTCAATTATTTTCTTTCATTTTTTTTAGAATTAAGTTATAATAATTATACTTTGCTAAAATAAAATGAATGTTATTCCGTAAGTTAGTCTGAAATTTCAAAATATTAACTAGATCACAAAAATAAATGAAGATTAAAAATGCAAATATTTTATAAATATCTTTTTTTTTTTTTTTAACATTTTTTTCAACTTTTTTCTAGAATTATGTATACAAAACTAGTTCAAGTGGGCATATTCCCATATGGTCTAGTGGTTAGGATCCCAGCCTTTCACGTTGGTGGCCCGGGTTCGATTCCCGGTATGGGAGACTTTTTTATTTTTATCCTCTTATACACAGAAAATAATTTTTTTAACAGCAATATAAAAAAAGCCCAAATAAAATAAACTATTCTTCGGCTCTCTTATATTGATTTCAGACACATGTGAATTTTCGAAGGTTTTTTAACTTTACCCACCTTAGTCAGGTTTTATAGATAAAGAAAATTGAGATTAAAATGGAACTTTTTTAAACTGCATCCATACATTTAAATCCATGTTAAATATTATCAAATTTTTTAAAATAGCTTTCATCAAAGATTTTGATACTTCCGCATTCTTTATCATTTATACTTTCATCATTATGTTTCATGTGTGTATTCAAATATTGAAAGATTCTTTTTTGAATTATTTTCCAGCAACAAAAACATTTCAATTCTTTCCCACAAAATTTTCTACCACCCACAATGTTCACTTCCACAGACACCACCATTGCTTTCTTGACCAAATCAATATTACATTTTTGCCCATGTAGTATTGATTTTTTGTGAACCTCATTAGTCTTCTTCCCATTCGACTTGTTTTGTTCTGTTGCTTTCAAATCAGCTACTTTTTCATAAATATGATTGGAGTTTTAGCTTTCTAACAATATTTTAAAAACAAAAAATGGCTTATGAATTTTAAAAAGTTTTTGATTTGTTGAAGAATCATCATCAAGAAAACGATTTGAAATGTTTAACAAAAACTCAAAAACAAAAATTTTTCTCATTTCACTGATGCTTGTAACAGTTGAAAAATCGATTTTTTGATACAAAAATCTATATCATTAAAAGTTCATTATTAATGTTTAATGATGAGACTGAACTGAATAACACTTGTATTTCTTTGATTATAAATTTATTCAAAAAATTTTTTATTTTAAAGTTGAAGAAATTTGAAAAACATTTTTGTACCAGAAATCAGCCAATATTCAAAACCGCACACAACAGACAAGCTTGATAAAGTCCTTCAAAAAGACCACCTTCAAAACCACCTACCAACAGACCATTGCTGTCGACTTCGGCATTCTGCAGTTGTTCCTCATTTCTTCATGCTTTTGATATCCTTCTATTGCATATTTTTGATATTGTCTATATGTTTCAGCCATGAGGGATACACTCTAGACATCTTCGATCTGGCTGGCTCTCCCTGTTTCAAGACTGTGAGGCACCTTTACAAGATTCTAACTTGAGTTTCCTTTTCAGTAGATGACAACTTTTCGATAAAATTTAAAATCATATTAATTTAATTTGCCTAAAATATTACAACTTAGATTCATTCCAAGTTATTTTCTATACAGGTACGGGAAGGATTTTTAAAAGACAACGACGCCATATTGATTTGTAGTGACGTCACAAAAGTGGAAACAGAGCTGACGTTGGATGAGTGGTTAGATGAGTTAGTGTTAAATGGAGTTGAACTTGCCAGGTCTTGTGTTGTTGTGTGTGCCACAAAGGTGCCTTTATAGAACTTCTGCTTCATTTATTTTTGATGCAATAACTTATTTCAGTATTATGAAGATCAATTTGAAAGATAAATGTTATGAAGATCAATTTGAAAGATAAATGTTATGAACATCAATTTAAGTTTTGATAATTTAATCATGTAAATGCTTTCAATTTTCCAGACTGATCAACGAAGCAAGAACGCAAATGTGTTGGATAAATGGGTGAGAGAGAGGAATATGAAGTTGTTCGCAACTTGTGCTGTAGACAGAAGGGGAGTGCAAGAAGTGTTCGATGTTGGAGTTCACTTTTAACAAACTTTTAAATTCAATGATGGTAAAGTTGGATACAAATTTTCAGTTGGCCATAACAAACAAACATAATAAGACAAATACATAATAAATGCTGAACAAAGTATCAACTTTCCAGCACGTTGTAGAAATAGTCCAAAAAATCAGATGCAATGAAGTTACAGATACAGTCAACTACTACAATGAACAACAGTTGTCTCTGGTGAAGGTCATCCAAAGGTCAGAGAACCATGTTGAGACGTTGGGACTGAAGGCCAATGCGACCATGTAAGCTTTTTGTGTTGTTTGAAACTTTTGGAAAAATCTTTTGAGCTGGCTGGCTTTCTATCCTCTATCTGCTCTCAACTCTTTATTATCCCTCCCTCTCATTCCTATGCTACATCTCTCTTTTCTTTTTCTAGAAATTTTTAAATATTTATCTTGAGTCTATCTTCTTCTATATTATTTTCCCTAAGCATCTCAAAAATTTTTCTAAAAGCAGTTCTTATCAGAGCACCTCTAAGCGATTCTAAAGGGCGCTATATAAATTATGATTGATACTTTTAGTGTTTCGAGTTACCAAGTCATCCTACAGTTTTATATACCTTGAACTTGAGAGTTTCTTTTAAAAACTGCTTGGGAAGATTTTCACCATGCTCCAATGTTAACTTTTTAAAGACATATAAACATGTTTTGTTTTTCAGAGACATCTTATGTATGTTTCATATATTATTATTTATAGAACATAATTATCGTAATTATAGCTTTATTTTTGGATATATGCATGATATTTCTCAAAATTGATGCTCGTAGATGAAAACATGTCTTTATAATCCGGTCTAGACAAGAAGTGAAAAGCAGTTTCAGGCAGTTGTCTAGACACCTCCACCCAGACAAATGTCGAGTTTTTGGAGTAGATGAAATCTATAAAAAAGTTGATTTATTTTTAAGTTTTCAAGTATTTTTATTTTTTCAAAGACACCACATGTGTTTATTTATCTTCGATAGATTTTCGTTTTTTTCAAAAATGAGAATTTTATAAATACATTTAATTGAAAACTGTGATTTTCATAAATGAAACCTTATCGTAAAAACATTAGTAAATTTTTGCATCAAAAAACACATATTTCATTGTTTAAAGCTCCATGAAACTTAATTTTCAGCTTTTTTCACTGAACCCAGGTGCTGACGGCCAAAACGAGTCTGCTAGCCTCCTTGCAAAGGGGAAACAACACATGAAGAACAGACAATATTTGAATATATTTACAGTAATTTTAAATTTAAAATAATTTTCAATGTAATTTACTGTGCAATTACTCTCATATTTATTGAATTTTCTAAAAATAATTTCAATACATTAATTCCTGATGATAATAAAAACGATTTTAAATTAATTCGAATTAAAACATGTCTCATTGAAAAGATTTAATTTTCATGTCTGAAAAAAAAAACGCCCATCTATCTTACCTGGTTGCCATAGTTACAACAAAAATAAACAAACGGAACTGAACGATGGACAAGTGCATGGTTTGGTATGATGTACATTCAAACTGCTACAACAACAAACTAAATAACACTTGTTGTAATAGTAATTATAATAAAAAAAATAATTACATTATTAATGCTAATAATAATAATAATAACGTAATTAACTACCAAAGATACAAGAATAATACAGAAACCAATTACAATAAAAGCAATAGTGAATATACAAACACCGGATATGACAACAGTACAGGCAGGTTGAAAAGTTTTGGTGAATTCCAAGTGAGACCCGACCATTCCAACTCTTGTGCCAAAATTTTGAACCCCAAATGTGTGAGATTCAAGCAAGAAACACTGGAAAACTCAAAAGAATCCATTGGACAGACGATAAGTAGAAGCTACAGCGACATGAAGATAGGTAAAAACAGTGTTCATGCGAATGTCATGCAAGGAAGTGCAAGCTGGTATGATGAACATAAAAAGAGTAGGTACAAGAGAAGTGATACAAAATTTAAAGAGAGGAATTATTATGGTGGTTATGATGGTGGTTTGTACATTGATGGCGACTCCAAGGTGAGGGGGTCTGATATGCACAGTGAGAACGCCTTCAACAACGATTATGGAGGCTATGACATCATCAGCAACAATGATTTAAACTTCCAAAAAAATAAACAACTTTTTATGCAAAACAATAGCAAAAGAGTCAGAGAAATGAGATTGATCAGGAGAACTAGGTCACTTAGTGTTATGGCGTTTGCTTCCCAATTGAGAAGCGTGAAAGCAGGTCAGCTTTGATATAATTTTTTCATAAAAACTTCAAAATTTTGTGCCAAATTTTCTTTGAAAGTTCCTTTAAATGTTTTTTCAAAAATAAAAAATTATATTTTTTTTAATTATTAAAGACTATTTTTTTCTTTGAGTTATAGAACTCAAAGAAACATGAATATAAAACCCACCATCCCTCGACAGACAACATGTCTCCACCTATCAGACCCCTCACTGCCCTTCAAATCAGTCCCTCCAGCCATGGTATCACCTTATTTATGCATCTGTTTTGTGTAGCTTTGTAACACTGCATTTTTCAATGATATACTTAGCTCATTACTGCAAATTTTTGATCATTTCGAGAAAAAACTTGTATGAACTCATTGAAAGAGATGTTTATACCGTCCATTATTAATGATCGTTAACAAGCATATTTAGAAATTATCAAAGTAAATTTTTCTACTTCAAACGTAGCCCAGCAAAGCGCCTCGCCAATAGACCCACACGGAGCTCCAGACAGCCCAGAGCTTCTGCAGCCTGCCTGGAACACCTCTGCAAGGAGAAGAGTGCACAAGGCATACATTGACCCTTTGTACCTTACTTCAACCAAGGTGGGTGGTTCTAGTGTCGATGACAATGTCGATCATTAGGTCGGCTCCAACAGAGTTTCTCCTTGTCATAATTATTTCCACATAGATTGATACTTTATGCATCATGATGAATAACATAAATTGATTGAAAATGATGCATTCGTATATTGAAGGGTCCTGTGGTGTCTAATGGCTTGAACAGGAGGAGGAGGAAGAAGACAAAGTACAAGGTGGTTGTGACCACGGGGAACAAAAAAAATGCTGGCACTAAGGCTAAGGTTGGTTTGTGTGAATAATGAATAAAGAGGGGTAGCATCTGTTGTTTATAAATATTTGTTCTATGAAATATTCTGTAACATTTATCTTCACATATTTGGGCCATGTGGAAGTTGACATTTCATTTTAATCAGTATTATCATTTTCATTAAACGTCATTTTGTTTTTCATCTTCTTTCTCACAGGTGAGGTCACCTTATCCATTTAACCGTTTTCGTTGTCGTAATCGTTCAGAAGCTCGTCTGTAATCGTTCTTCTTGGAAATTTTCTTGTTTATTTACTCTTCAGATTCTATTGTTTTGTTTCAAAAAAACTTATAAAATTATCTTAATTATCACTAACACCATTTCATTACATCATCTTTTTGCATAGCTAAGCATCATCATTAAGAAGCTGTTGAGATTTGGTTTTTTGCAAATTCAGAACTCTTCCTAAAAGCCTAGTCTGATGGAAGCAGATTGATAAAACATTCCTCGTATGGCTTGTCAAAATATTTGAAACGACAGTATACGTAGCACCAAAAAAAAAAAAAAGAAGTTGATATTTGTACACTGACAAAAGATCAGCCTTGCCAGCTAGCAGGCTTGAACGCTGGGTGTTCAGTTGGTGTAGTTTGAGCTTAGTCATACTAAAAGCCCCATCACCATCATCATTATCATCACCTCCAGCATCATCGTCATCGTCATCATCACAGGTACTCATCCAACTAATAGGCTCTAACGGAGAACTTCCAAAAAAACAGCTGATTCATAACGGAAGCAGAAAAGTTAATTTTAGTTTCAAGGCTAAGAGTGTCAACACCTTTGTATTTGAAGGGCAGAACATTGGCGATGTTGTGTCTGTTGTGGTAGAAGTTGGTGACTTTAAAATATATGAACTCTAATAACAAGTATTTAACAAATTTAACTCAATTTTAATTATTTTGAAAGACAAAATAAACCAACAATACTAAAGCCCCCATGTTCTGAACACCACAGCACGATGGCATGACGGAGCAGGAATCGTGGTACCTGGAGAAGGTTGAGGTGTACAAGAAGCACCTTCATCACACACAATCTCTTGATTTTTCACCCTTGTGTAGTGATGACGATGATGAGGATTACATCAAAAGGATATACAGAAAATTTGACCTTTATAGCCCCAATGTACCTAGTAAAAATATACCCAGTGCTAAAAATACGAAGTATGTTTTCATGTGTTGTGATTGGCTGTCACGTGTGCATGGTGACGGAATGAGGAAGAGACAATTGTTCTGCAAACAGAGTATAGATACAGGTGTATTTAAATGATCTCGACGCAATTTGAAATTTCTATCTATTTGAAAAATTGTTTAAATGTATCAGTTCAAATTCTTTGTCATAATGGTCCCTATGGTTATCTGCAGAATATGAAGTAGTAGTGGTGGCGGGGGAAGTTATGAGCAATTCAACCAATCACATTCCTGCTTACATCATTATTTTTGGAACTAGTAGAAACAGTGGAAAAATGGAGTTGAAACCAACCAATTACAGCGCAATGTTTGAAAGTAACAAAAGTTCTATTTTTAGACTAACAAGCACCAGCGTTGGACCAATCAAAAAAATAAAGTTTGTCATTCATATAAATGAGTTTTAAACCTCTAAACAAATACTCATTGAGAATAATATTTTTATATTTATGCATCATATATTGAACAATGAGTCTGAGCAAGAAGGGTCAATCAAACATGATTGGTTAAATTTGATCTTGCCACCAAAAAAGGATCACTATAAATACCTGTCATCAAAATTTCACTAAAATTAATAAAAAAATTTCGTACATCAATTCCCTCCAAACCCCTAAGAATCGGCTTCTGCAACAACCAGCAACATTTCCAAAAGGTCTTTATACAGCGGGTAGGTGGCACTTGTGCTCAACACATGCGTTCGAGACATGTCACGTGAAACTATAAATATGAAAATTGATTAACTCAATATTTCTATATAACAGTAGTTGATGTTTCATAGAGTTTCGTAACATTAGGAAGTCATTTTTTCTCAATGACGTGTTTATTAATGAAGTTCAGCTAAAATTTTTGACAAGCAAAACCTTATGGAATTTTTTCATCTTATTAAAAAATATGTCTCAGAAAAACAGTTGATATCTCATTACTATAATAAAAGACAAATATTGAAATGTGGTAAATCTTCAACAGGTAGTGGTGACAGACCTCAAAAACACGTCATGGAGAACCTTCTTCCACTGCCACCAACACATCTCTTCCCTTCCAGGTCAGTTCACTCTCTTTTCATTTGAAGGCTGGATCGATAAGACTTGGCGGTTTAAATTTCAATTTATCTGTGATTCTTAAACTTGAGTAGTTTTCTCACCCCAATTTGAGTCTGATGGTCCATTCACACATATGTTAAGGGTTATTCATTGATAGTTCTGAAAGTAATAGAGCCGTAGCCAGATTATATCAGAGTTGATTTGTGCGGCATTAAAAGACAAATGAAACTAAGCAGATGTTTACATGAGATTTACTTAGGTTGCAAAAAAAGTATCCACTGTGACTAAGCTCCACAGTGAAGAAAAGCTTATAACTAAACTTATGACTTCGTTTTACAGAAGATTTCAATAGGAATCTAATAAACAATGATGGTGATGACTACGACGTTGATGATGATCATAAACAATCCATCACTCTTGTGGGCAGTCAAAATCCTGTGGATATCACTAGGAGTGAGTCATGATGAGGATGATAATGATGAAGATGATGGTGAGAATGATTATGTTGATAAACACATTAGTTGTAATAGTGATGATGATGATAATGAGGACGATGACAACAATGATAAATTTGACTTTAGACGCCATCTACCACGTGACCTTCTTCACTGATAAGAAGGGTGCCACAAGCGGGGTGGTGTATGTGTCGTTGTGGGGTAGCATGGGGGTGTCTGGAGAGAGGAGAGTGGGCTCTGGAGTCTTCCATAGGGACAGGTCTGTTTGAGGAGTGTTCAAAATGCATTTGTTTTATGAAGATTGATGTAGAATAATCTGAGTAAATACCAAAACGAATATTAAATTTTATTTAAAATAATTTCACAAAGGTTAGTTTACATTATCGAAACCATGTGCTTTGTAAGTTCATGGAGACAATTCATAAGCTTTTCATTGTGACTTGTAATAAAACGTTCAATGGGGCATTACAACGTTTTGCAGCAGCACCACTTTCAAGATGGAAAGCATCTACCTGGGCAACATCACCAGACTGCAAGTGAGACATGATAATTCAAGTCACCACCCTGATTGGCTGCTTAACAAGGTGAAGTTGAATAAACTTTTACAATTGTTTCAAATCATATATTTATCATAGGATTGTTTCATTTCTAACGGTTGTAGAAATATTGATGTTGCTAATGAAACGATTAGTTTGAATGTAATGCACTCAGCTCCCAAACGGGATTTGAACATCTGCCTCCAGATCATATAGAAACATTTCATCTTTAGGTTGTAGTTGATGACGTCAGCAACTACAGAATCTCAGTGTTCAAGTGTGGCAAGTGGTTATCGAGGAGCAGAGATGATGGAAAAATCTGCAGGCTGCTGCACTGTGAGATTGTTGAGAATTAATTTTCATGTTATAATTGGTTGGCGTTTCCAACGCAACTGTTATCGTCAGCTGATGTCCTAATGTAGTTAATTAGATTCAAGTCTGAGTTTTTTTGCGATGAATTTAAATTTTTGAACGATTCAAAATTTTATATGTTGGATTAATTTTCAGGTAACATTGGAGAAACGATGGTGAGTGATGATGAAAGTGATGAAAAAAGAAAGAAAAAAATAAAAAGTAAATATAATTATTTATCACATTAGATTTAATCAGCCAATAACAAATGTATTTGAAACAACAAGATGGTTTGATAGTCGACGAAGTTCAAATGTGTGCATTCAAGTCCAAGATTTTACAGCGCTTAAACTTTATAATATAAATTTCGTTCACACCTCAAAAGACAGTAAATCTGATTAATTCTTCAATAGAGAACTGAGGACTAAGCCCAAAAACCCTCCCTCCAATTATGAGCGTCCTTGATAAGCAGTCTGAAAATGTGCTTTGGTCTTTTGAGAAACAAAGTGACCCATTGTCATATATAGAAAAAATTAAAGTTTTTCAAAAAAATTTAAGCAGTATGATCGAATAAAAACAAAAATCGAACAGCCAGACTAATGAATTACGACAAAGTTGAGCTTTTCGAAAATCTTGGATGAATGAAAAAAGAATCTAAATATTTTCTTTTTTGTGGAATTATATTTTAAAAACTAAACAACCAATCGTTTTCATTAATCAACCAGTTGACTAAACTTACATTCATTCTCAGCAACAGTTTTGGATGTTATACGATTAAGTCAGAC
This sequence comes from Pterobdella sp. o SKG-2022, assembly GCA_964035795.1. Lineage (NCBI taxonomy): Eukaryota > Metazoa > Annelida > Clitellata > Hirudinida > Piscicolidae > Pterobdella > Pterobdella occidentalis. Next base: position 1,778,329 of record OZ038323.1, read on the forward strand.
CATTGCTTATCGCAGGCACACATTACTTGATCATATACTAAGACTCAATATAGAGGCTCCAGCACAAAAAGCTCTGGACAACTATTACATGTCTACATCTAAACCTCTTCCAGAAAACCAAAAACAACATTACCAGCTGTACTGAAAAAAAATCTAGAAGCCCAAAACCTTTCACTTAACAGATCTTTTTAAACTAAGAAAAATGGCGAAAAATAAATCTGAATGGAAAAACTTTATTCTTTGAATTCATAACTTTCTTTTTATTTTTAACTATATTCTTTATATAGAATGGAAAGTTTGAAAATAATAATACAATTAAACACATATCTTTAAACACTCACCAACATACCACACCACACCACCACCCTCCCACACCACATCCTGTCTCCCCCAGTACCCTCAGACCGCACGGTAGAGTACGTGGTAGAGGTGCACACAGGAGACGTGGCAGGGGCAGGCACTGATGCCAACATCTACATCAACATCATTGGAGCACAAGGTCGGACGATTTTTACTTCAATCTGGGAAAGAGACTTTTCTAATTGAAGCTACCTGATAGTTGTAGACTTGAATTGTAGGTTGAAGAAATATTTAATGTTTCACCAGGAGAGACAGGAGATATGAAGTTAGATAACAACGAGAACAACTTTGAACAAGGAAAAGTCGACGTTTTCTATGTTAGTCGTCATCTATTCAGTTTGTGAGATTCAAGTTACAATCGAGCTTTGATAATTATTTCTATTGAATCATTCAAAAGTTACGCGTCCCAGTTTCACATTTTGCCGTTATATAGATGAGCACTTATTATATTATATTATTATATTTTTATATCAAGCAACAGCTGTCGACCAACCTGGCAGGTGCGTGCGAAAGAGGTGCTGGATGTTATCAAGGCGGTTCTGAGGCACGACAACTCGGGACTCATGCCTGCCTGGTACTTGCATAAGGTCTCATCTTCATGCTGCTTTTTGATGCTGATGATCACTCCTTCCTAGTTCAACATCTGGACTATTCATTTTGCCATTCTGGTTCTTCTCTTTTCTGGCTTAACTCTTGATTTTTCAAATGTCCTTCTACTATTATTTCTAATTAATTTTCTTTTTCACCTTTCTTTTGGTGTTCTTCAAGAATCTGTTTTTTATACTTCTCTTTTTTCTCGTCTTATTGGAACTTTCCAGTCAGTTTTGCTAACGATACTCACAGACTAAGGCCTTCTGTATATGCTTTTTTTCTTTAGTTTATTTTTTAGCACTTCATAACTCTTCAACTTAAATCTTATAATTTCTACCATAACTTCACTAAATACCACAAAACTTTGTCAACCAGCTCCTAGCAGAAACTCTAAACGATGAGCCAGAAGCTCCATTATATACTTAGTTAAAATGCATTGCTCAGAAAATACTATGGGTTTTGTTTGCAGGTGTGTGTTCGAAAAGAAGGTGAAAAGACACTAGAATTTGTGTGCGATGGTTGGCTGGATAGTAAGAGGGGACTCATTAAGACCCTCTACCCCAACACAAGTCATTAAAAACATGTTGATTGTATTAAATATTTGAAGCTGAACATTCGTCCTCCACAACTCATAACCTCCCACTACTTCAGAACTTATCACGTCACCACCATGCTACTATGTATCTTCGTATTTCACCAAGCACCAGCCACTCCACCATCATAAACCCTATTCCCATTTTATCCCACCCTACCACTCCCAGCTCTCTCAGACCGAACAGTAGAGTACGTGGTAGAGGTGCACACAGGAGACGTGGCAGGAGCAGGAACTGATGCCAACATCTACATCAACATCATTGGAGCACAAGGTCGGCTAATGCTTAAATTTTTTGTGACGTCAACACGAGCGTCAGTTGTTCTCATGGCAACGTAAAAAGAACATTATCATTATATTATAATTTGAAAAAGATTTTGCAAATCTGAAGTATCCAAATTCTGACATTTAACCTGCAGAAGAGACAGGAGAACTGCAGCTGGACAACGATGAGAACAACTTTGAGAGAGGCAAAGTGGACCTCTTCCATGTTAGTGACCCCCTTTCTTTTGTTTTTTTCAAATTCAATGAGTTCATGAAAATATGATTTTTATTGAAAATGTTAATTTAGGATTTTGAAAAAAAAATTTTTTTTTTTTTCGAATAAGATTTTGGTTAAGAAATCCAAATTGGGTTTTTTTCGAAAAATTATTAATTTAAGTTACCTGATGACGATATAGAATATATCGAAAAGCTTCGTCAAAATAAAAAATTGAAACAGTTTCGTGTTTTTATGGTTACATCATAAATTATCAACGTTCTATGAGTGAATAAGCTCTGAGCTTTGTGGACCAACCTGGCAGGTACGTGCGAAAGAGGTGCTGGATGTCCTCAAGGTGGTTCTGAGGCACGACAACTCGGGACTCATGCCTGCCTGGTTCCTGCATAAGGTCTCACCTTTTTGATACTTCCTAGTCAACTTATTGAAACATTTATTTAGTTAAAAACACTCCTTGAACCACTGTTTGGGTTTTTTTTATAAAAAAACTAAAATTTATTCACAAACTTGGAATTTTATCGACAGCAAACAAAGAAATTTCCACAAGAAGTTTATTATTTGTTTTCAAATACTCACTTTTCTGAGTTTTGGCAAATTTTATGCTAACATACAGGGTTTTTGATCTCAAGATTCACTTGCCATGAACTTATTGAATACAACACCATTGTTAAAATGCTCCTAGGTGGTGGTTACCAGGAAAGGTTCCAGATCAAACAGGGACGTGTCTTATGACTTCGAATGTGATCAGTGGTTCGATAAAAGCAGTGGCAATGGTAAAATAAAACGAGTTTTAAAAGTAAGCAAGAACACACCACTCTACATCGATAGTGAAAGTGATTATGGAGACAAAAGGAGAAGGAACATCGGAAGTCTCCGTAGCTCCAAAGAATTTTATCGAAAAGATCATTCAGAAAACAGTTCAAATGAAGAAATCGAAGACAAAACTCCGCAGAAGACAGGTAATAATTTTCAACAAAATCTCTTAAAAAATCTAATTTTTTCAACTTTTGGAAAACACACCGCCTAGAATACACGGTAGAGGTGCACACTGGAGACAAGAGAGGAGCAGGCACAGATGCCAACGTTAGCTTGGTGGTCTATGGGGACGTTGGCCAAACTGCACCCATGCCTCTAAAGCAATCAAACAACTTGAACAAGTTTGAGAAAGGCCAGGTGGATGTGTTCAAGATGGAGGAGGTCTGTGTGGGCAGAATCATTGCTATCAAGTTAGTGCATGCAACTTAATTAGATTCACTGTTTTATGAATGTAATTTAACTACATGTATGAAACTGATAAGCCTTAATGTTGGGTAGTTAAATACTGACACACATGCTTGCAGACTGGCTCACGATAAATCAGGTCTGGGATCTGATTGGCTGGTAGACAAGGTAGTGGTGAAAGTGAATGAAGTATTGAAAAGGGATGTGTACAGAAGGAGGTCGAGTGGGAGGAGCGAGGGTCAAGAGGTGGAGTATGTGTTTGACGTTGCAGATGGGTGGATGACCGACAAGAAGAATGAGATGGCGTTGAAGCCCACAAGGATACTCAAAAAATAATGAACTCGATTCTTAAGCGTTAAATTTATTGATTTTTATATATTTCTTGCCATTTTCAAATTTATTTAAAAATCAACAAAAAATCAACGGACTACACAAAATAGATTTGCAAAAATAATTTTTTCTTCATCGCCAATTCAAGACTCAGATATAAGACTTAAATGGCAAGGAGTCCATTGATGCAGTTAAACGTTGCTGAACAAAACTCAAAAAGATCATGTAGTTGTGATTGAAGATATCAAACTTGTGGGATGATGCATTTAAAAGCGTACTCATCTATTAAACAAATCACCGTTAGTGAAAATAGCTAAAATACTTTGCCGGCATTTATATAAAATAAACAATTCAAAATCATAAATCAACAGTCTTAAAATCATCCTTGCCATCATCATTATTAGTATCAACAGTGTTCGTTACTTTACATTCATCCTCATCATCATCGTCGTTTAACACAATATCTTGTGTCGTCTGGATGATTTCAGTGAGTTTATCAGACTCTGTCAGCTTTAGAGGGGTGACGACAGCACTGATGTCACTAGGGGGTTGAGTGGATGGAGGTGTGGTTTCCAGTGTGGTCTTGATTTCACTCTCATCTTTCTGCAAAATTTTTCCAGACTTTTCTTCTTGTGATGCTGCTTCGATTTCATCTTCTTGTGACACTTTATCTATCTTATCGCTAACTTCGACCACTTCTTCATCAACATTGCTTTTTGTATTACCACTGGTATTGAGAAAATCATTGCTTTGAGCTTTAACAGCACTATTAGCCACAAATTCATCAACTTTATCAACAGAATTATCAATGGCTTTGTTAGTATCTGTAGCAGGCGTTTTATTGAAGGCGAGGAAAGGGAAAGAGGAAGTCCTGGAGATGTCTGGAGAGATATTTGAAGCAATGTTGTCGAAGAAAGAAGCAGCATCTTGTGAAGTGAGGGTATCTGTCACCAGGTTATCCGACGTTTGCACACCGAAGTGGTGGTTTTTGAAAAAATTTCCAGTGCTATGTGATTTATTGAAGGAAGCACTGTCATTGGAGTATGTGTTCAAGTTTTGGCCAGTGTTGCTGTGTGTAGGTATGACGTGTGCTGGAGTGACGAGGGTAGTTGGAGTGATGGTGGTGAGTGAACCAAGGGTGGTTGGAGCGACGAGAGTGGTAGGTGGTTGAACGAATGCTGACTGGATTTCAGGGACGCATGGAGCTGTGATGTTCATGGCATTTGAAGGCAAAGACGTGTGGAATGAAGTCAAGAGGGAACTTTGGTTAGTGAGGCTGGTGACGTTGTGTTGCAACAAAACATTGTTTTCGTTCAATACACTGCTTGCACCCTGCCATAAAACGTTGCCTCCATCGGTGCGTGAGTTATCAATGAGGGGACTCTCAGGATGAATATTTGCAAGAATGTTACTGTTAATGTTAGCAATAATGTTACCAACATTTCCAGTAAGATTACTGCTGTTGATGTTGCTACCAATGCCATCATCTTTCTTTGAAACAGTAGTGAAGCTATCAACAACACCACTACTTCCAACACTGACATTACTACTGCTACCAACACCACTAGAATCCCCCACAACAGATTTACTGCTCAATAAACTGTTATTACCACCACCAACATCAGCACTACCTCCACTTACATCAGCACCACCACTACCACTCTCCTTAGATGCACCACTGGCCAAAGCTTCCTCACAGGACACAGAGGGACTGATGGGGTGGTTATGCACTTTTTCCACTTCCTGGATCAACCTCTTCACTGCCACTGACCACTTGGAAGACTCTGGAGTTTCATGGCGCATGTTGATATGGAATGAACAACACATGGGGCATGTTAATGAAAGAATGAAAAACACATTGTAGCATGATTAGATGTGGAACAATGATGGCGATGAAGTAGAATAGCATGTGATACACAATTGAAGCCAACAAGATGGTTCTTAAATCAATATATTCCTCAATAATGTGTTTGGTTCATAAAAAGCTTTGTGATATTTTGGCTTTGACTTCGTATTGCTTTCCTACAATGGCTATGCTCATGGTGAAACACTAAGAATATAATTCCTTGTGATCTTGTGTGTGGTTGGACAGCTTCATCATAATTTGAATTCCAAAAAAAAACACTAGTACACTATACATTCCATTAACTTTACAACAACCATACAATCATCATAACGATGTGAAGCAATATACAGCACCTGTAATGTGGTCAAGCACCAGACTCATTTGTAACTCTTCTGCCACGTCACATCTGCGTCTGTGGATTGCTGTGTATGTGATTTAAACAAAAGTTGTATTAAATTGTTAATAGTCATTATCATCATCCCAACCAAATGATAGAAAATGATACAATTAAGAAAAGTAATACAAATTATGTAATAAATCAAGCAATTATATGTATAAAAACTGCATACCACATATGAGTACCACAGATTCCGACATATACTTTAAGAGTTTTACAATTATAAATACGATTTCACAAATCACTTTCTATTTTTTCCCAATTCTTTGCAATAGAACTAGATACATACAAATATGACATAAATTAAATTAAGACAGATAATACAAAACACACAGCAACGATTCACAACATATAGCAAGCAAACACACAGCGCAGCAACCAAAGGTACACAGAAAAACATAGCAACCAGTAGCAAGCCTGGCCATGATGGACTTGACAGGGTATGAGATGCGTTGGGAGGTCCATTGATTTGAAAATATCAACATCTTCTTCTCTATCTCATCCAACAAGTGCTTCTGTTGTGAGGGTGTTTGATGTGTGGTTGTGTTGGGGACAGGTTGAAAAAAAAACTTTTTAGAAGAACAATACAAATGAGGTTTGAAAATTCAAAACAAATGTATAAATAAATAATAAAGAAGCTAAGCAATAACATTCAAGAGCCTTTTCTTTTTTGCTATTAGTCATTTAAAAACAAAATCAAACAGACAACTAAATGGACAACCAATCAAAAGAAACATAAATGAAATAAGAATACTCAATCAACTTCCCCACAGTCTAACCTCCCACACTAAGATCCAAACTCATTGAAAGAACCACTAACACCATCACCATAGAAGCATAAAGACTGCAAACATGAGACATACCTCGGAGGTGTGGATGCAGTCATTGATGGATCGCTGCAGTCGAGTGGTGGTGTAGTGGAACATCTGAGTGTCATCATGGAAGCTTGGCACCTGCAGATCATCATTGTCAAGCACTGCAGGCACTGGGATGTCACTCATTGGGTCCTTGGCCACTACCACCTGTGATGGTGCAGGTAATGAGAACTCATGCTGTTTGTGATGGGTGTGTAATACATATGCTTTATATATTAGTTCTTTTGAATCAGGTTGTGTTGAAGTTTTTTATTAGTATTCTTCTTTTTTCATTTTTACCTCATTTAAATGAGGTTAGACAGTGCCTTTGATCAAATCAATTATTGAATATATCATCATTTATATAAGAAAGAAAATATAAGGATGGTTTGAACAGAAACCTTGTTTGAAGGGTTGGGTGGGATGATGGAAGGAGGTTGAGAGGGTGGGGGTTGTGGGTGAAAAATGGTGGGTTGTTGCATAGTTGGAACAATGACAGGCCCATGAAATTGAGGAGGTTGTGTGGTGTTTGAGGGAGGAAAAAGATGCACAGAAGAAGGGTTATTGAGAAGGTTCGGTTGCCATTGATGCTGGAGAGGTGAAGGTTGTTGTGGGTCAATGCCTGCAAATAAAGAGTGGTGTAATGTAGTGAAACACTTTCATGTACTTATGTACTTCAAAGCACTTTTTACAAATTTAATGTAGCAAAAACACAATGGAAAAAATGCTATATGTTGTAGCAACAGAAAATTAAAATGGCTACATTAGATAGCCTAACACATTTTCAACTTAAATATAGAAGCCAGCAAATGGGCTGCGTTGGTGATCTAGTGGAGGGTATTTTGAAATTGCAAAATGTAAAATGAAACTCAACTTTGAATTTAATAACACATTTGAAACATTTTGTAGATTTTTTGCTTATTCAGTTGGATATTAAATGAAAAAATCTTGATGAAGTAGAATTGCCTGACACAATTGTATAAGAAAAAACACAAAGTATTTATTAGAAAAAATCCCTTGATAATATAGGATTTTCTTTTAAAAAGCTTAATGATTTTGTTTGATGAATATTTTGTATTTTTTTCATATGAATCAAACAAATATTTAGTTTCAAGTGCTCACTGTTGGTAAGGATGTTGACAGGCTGCATTGGCTGAGAAAGATTTGGTGTAAAAGGAGTGAAAGAACTTGCCTGATTGACAACAGTGTTGTTATTCATTGGGAAGGCAACTCTTTTGGACAGAAGATTCTTCCTAGGAGGAGTGGAAGTTTGTTCTCCTGTACCATATATCAGAAATGGAGGATCATTCCAGCCTCTCTCTGTGTTCCCTTTGTGTAATTTAGTAATTTTTAAAAATTAGTTTTGAAGACAAAATACAAGTTTTTAGATTTCTCTTGTTTATTCACAATCTGGCATAAAATCTTCAATACAAAAAAATAACTTTTGCAAAAAATATTACTGAATATAGCAATTATTCGAGGTATTAATTATTATTAAAACGATGGAAAAGTGCTATGGTAGCCAGTTGATTATGACGTGGCACGGATGAATAGCCGTACAAATAATTCAATAATTTTGACATTTATCAAATAACTTAGTTTAAATTATACATACCGGGTTTAGTTTGTCGCGACATTTTATTTTAAAGAGAAGTTGTAGGGTTTCAAATCGGCTATCAACACAACATACCAGAGTTTAAGCTGGAACTTAACTAAACACCAATGTTAGGACAAAGAACATATAATTTTTTATTTTAACACATTACACGAAATATTATAAAATTGAAACACTAAAACTTGTTGATTATTAATATTTATTTGAGCGAAGTACTCAAAATTCCTACACAACATAATTTATTGCAAAAGGTACATTGATGGTTGAGTCAAAAAAAATTTAAAAACCAAGACTCTTCATAATTTCAGATGTCTATTAACAATTATATCAGTGACAAAAAAATAAATGAAAATATTTATGTGCAAAGTATTCAACACGATTTAAATGAACAAACATAAATAAATGACGAGAAGTTTGAAGAAAGTAGGGGCTATCAACGGTGTAACTCAAGAGAACAGGTAGATCAATGCATATGTTAAATAAAGACTAGAAATATCAATGAAATTCAAAAAGAAGAATATAATTTAAATAAACACAAAATTTCTGTCAAAATAGTAAAAAATAAATACGGAAATGAAGAATTTCTTGATCAGAGTGGTGTTAATACTTTTGACGTGAGTGTACTTTTCGTTGGGGGTGATGATGATGATGATGAAGGATACTGGTGTGGTAATGAAGATGGTGATGGTGACAAAGTAGATATCCTGGTAACCAATTTAGACGTTCTTGCCGGCAGAGGGGGTTTATGCTTGAAGACAGATGTTGATGTAAAAGTTGCAGAAGTTGTCGGCAAGAGTGAAGCAGATGCAATGCTGTGTGGGTTGAACTGGTCGAAAGAGTTCAGACAAGACTTCAAACTCGAGAAAAATGTTCCTGATGAAACAATATTTTCATTTCTTGGAGTAGATGTTTGACGGGACATGTGTGCTTGCACCGCTAAGCTGTCATTAAAGGTTGAATGAAGCTGGTTCGTTTTGGATATTTTGACTTCCTTTTGAGAAAGTACTGTCAACTCTCGACCCTTCCTCGCAGGGTCTAGAAGTTGCTTAACTGTGGAGCTGATGTATGGGGTAGTGTTGTAGATGTTTTGTTGCAAGGAAACTTGTTGGGGTTTGAATGGTGAATTTTGTCGTTGTGTTGAGTTGATTTGTTGTTGTAGATGGTACGGACATAAGTTTTGTTGTAGAGGGTTTTTTTGTTGAGAGTGTTGTATTTGTTTGAGTTGACGTTGAGGTGATTTATTTTGTTGAGAGGTTTGTAATATGATCTTGGTGCTCTGTATCTCCTTGGCCCTCTCACCACTTCTCCTCTCCACAAGCTCAATCTCCTTCTTTATATTTTCAATCAAAACCTCAATATTCTTTTGCTTCTTCTTTTCTTCAATCTCCATAAAATTCTTTTTCATTTCAAACTCAACCAACCTTCTCTCATACAACTTCAACATACTCTTCACCTTCTCCAACCTACCTTCCTTCTCCCCTATCTGAGCACAAAGAGAGGTGAGCTGATCGACTTGGGACCGCCTCTTCTTCAAAAGACTTTGCACCAAGGCATCGTCCTGTAAGCCCCTATGGAAGACCACATTGGAAGACACTCTGTTGTTATCACACTTGAGCATATGCAACTGTACAAGTGTGTTTAGTCATTTCATCATTCTTTTTATTGATGAATATTATTTATATTGAAGATAATTATCAAACATATGAACGATTCAGCTTTAAAATATTAAAAGTTTGGATAATAAAAAATTTGTGTACAAAAATTTTCCACAAGCAGAATTCCTGCATACTCCATTAGGTTAATGAATTAAGATAAGATTTGATTTTTAACAACTTTAGAAATTCAATTGAAAATTTGCAATAAGCATCAGTTTCACTATGTTATTTCCAACAAAAATTATAATTTATCTAAAAAAAGGATTTTTATCATTGATTAGCAACCGACATGTTCGGCTGTTTGCGAAATTTGATTGTCAAAAAGTTATTTTTTCTGCTTTCTGGACACGGCCTGTTTTAATTTTTATCTAAACTATTTTAGAATTTCATTATAAAAGCTTTAACTTAATTTTTTTCAAGTTTTCGAAATTTTTTTAATTTTCGATCGTAAGTTTATACGTTATACGTTAGCGATATTTTAAAAAAACTGTAGTATTTATCTAATTAACTTATATTTATTTCGAAATACTTTTTACGTAAAAAATGTCATACTCTAGAGATTTTTTGTTAAGTTTATTCCATAATACTAATCCTCCCTCGCGTCAAGTGAAACGCCGTTTTTTATTTAAAAATTAGGAGTAATATATATAATAGTAATAGGTTAAATAAGAATATCAATAACTACAGTAAGAGTTTCAAAAATAATTACAGGTCCAACCAAAAAATCTGAAAAAGAGTGGTCGAAAGGAAGGGCATCCTTCAAGAAAAACTGCCACAAAGTTAATGAAAGTCTTTTTCGAGTCGGATCTTTAAATGTTGGTTCGATGAGGGGTAAGGCTTCTGAAGTGGTGGAAACCATGTCGAGGAGAAGAGTCGATCTGTGTTGTTTACAAGAGACTCGTTGGAAGACCAACCTTAAACTTATTGCAGGCAGAGACTCTCGATATAAGTATTTTGGTTGTGGGAACGATGAGGGCACTTGTGGTGTAGGAATTCTACTGGCTGAGAAGTGGTGGAAGAAAGTGTTTGAAGTGATTAGAGTCTCAGATAGAATCATTCTCATTCGAATGGTGGTTGGATCAGTTGTGTTTGTTTTTGTGAGTGTTTATGCACCTCAAGCCAACCTTAGTGAGAGTGTAAAAGATCAATTCTATTATTCGCTTCAATCCACCATAGCTAGAGTTTCATTTTCGGAACAGCTAATCATAAGTGGAGACTGGAATGGCCATATAGGATTAAACTCTACTGCTTTTGAGGATGTGCATGGTGAACAGACTTTGAGAAAAAGAAACCATGAAGATGAAAGACTGCTAGAATTTGCTGTTGACAATGAGCTGGTTGTTGGTAACTCCTGGTTCAAGAAGAAATTTGAACATCTGGTTACACACCAGTCAGGAGATTGTAAAACCAAAATTGACTACATATTGTATAAGTGAAGTTTTAGAAAAATGGTCTCTAATGTGAAAGTCATTGTTGGGGAAGAATGTGCAACACAGCATAGACTGGTGGTCGGTGACTTCAAGGTTTGCACTCATGCTCACCCCGAAAGAAGGTTTGTTCCTCGTACAAAAGTCTGGAAACTAAAAGACTTTGGAAATCAAGTTGAATTTTCTAATTTTTTCAATGCAATAATCCAAGAAAACGAAACTGGTAAAACTTTGGATGAACGTTGGAAGTACCTGAAAAACAATTTGATTAATGCTACAAAACAGGTTTGTGGAGTCACTGCAAAACATACCTGGAAGAGGCAGACTTGGTGGTGGAATGACAAGGTGCAGCGAGCTGTGTCCTACAAACGCAAATGTTTCAAAGTATGTACAGCAGGAGGAAACAGAGATGCTTATCAGGCGGCTAAACGTGCATCCAACCTTGCTGTTCACATAACCAAAACTAATGCTGAGAAGATTTCGTTCAAAAAAATCAATCCCAGATCTGTTGAGATATATCGACTGGCTAATCAAATGCGGCGAGAGAACCAGGACGTCATTGGGGATAAACCAGTGAGAAAAAATAATGGCCAAATGTCTCTGGATGTTGATTCCAAAAAAGAAGCATGGAGAGAGCATTATATGCACCTTCTCAATGTAGAGTTTTCATGGAATCCAGGTGGTTTGTCCAAAGTCTTTTCCGTGGAAGATCCCAGCGAACCTATCACTACAGCAATGGTTAGAAAGGCCATTAATAAATTAATGGGAGGGCAGAGGGTCCTTCAGGTATTGTTGCTGAGGTGCTCAGAGCCGCAGGTTTAAGTGGTGCTAGTATGATTCGGGATCTCATTGAAGACATCATCTTTGAGAACCGTAAACCGTCTGAGTGGCAGGAAAGTCACATAGTCAGTGTATATAAGGGTAAAGGTGATGCTTTAAACAGGTCGAACTATAGGGGTTTGAAGTTAATTGATCAGGTTATGAAGGTTTTGGAGCGCGTAGTGGATGGTTTTATCAGACAGAGAGTGGTGATTAATGATATGCAATGTGGTTTTATGCAAGGTCGGGAAACAACTGATGCCATATTTATCTTCCGTCACTTACAAGAAAAGCATCTGGTTGCTGGTAAGCCACTCTTCTTAGCATTCATTGATCTGGAAAAAGCCTTTGACAGAGTGCCACGAGAAGTGATTTGGTGGAGTATGCGTAAATTGAAAATTGATGAATGGCTTGTGAGAATTGTACAATCCATGTACAAAGAAGTGAGAAGTAAGGTGAGAGTTGGTGATGAGTATAGCAACTCGTTTGATGTTTGGGTAGGTGTCCATCAAGGTTCTGTTCTTAGTCCATTACTTTTTGTTATTGTGCTGAAAGCTTTATCTATGGAGTTACGTACAGGTTGCCCTTGGGAGGTCTTGTATGCTGACGACTTAATGGTAAGTGCTCATTCCATGGATGAACTATTAGTGAAGTTGAGAACATGGAGTTTGGATATAGAGAAAAAGGGGTTGAGGGTGAATATGGGTAAGACAAAGCTAATGGTTTCTGGTTCGAACCTTGATGTGTTGAGAAAATCTGGGAAGTATCCTCGTGGTGTATGCAAAGCAGGTGTGGATAGAAATGCTATTCAGTGTGGAGGGTGCAGGCAATGGGTACACAAAATGCAGCGGCATAAAAGGCTCTCTAAATTCGGATCTTAACTTCCGATGCACTCTTTGCCTTGGTACAGCACGGCCTGTTGATGGGAGATTAGTAAAGGAAGTGATGATTGGTGATGAAAAACTGGAAGTTGTCCCAGAGTTTTACTATCTTGGGAATATGTTATCTGCAAGTGATGGATGTGAGCTTGCTTCAACAGCCTATTGTAAGTGTGCCTGGGCTAAATTTCACCAACTTCATCCACTTACTAATCGCTATTTATCCTTATTGACCAGAGGCCGTGTCTATTCAGCCTCTGTCAGAAGAGCTATGTTACATGCTGCTGAAACATGGCCCGTAACAGTTCCCACATTGAACCGCCTCAGACGAAATGACCTTGCTATGATTCGCTGGATGTGCAACATCAAAACGAATGATAACATTTACTCTCCCTCACTCCTTTCAAAACTTGGCAGTTGGGATGTTGAGGTAGTTCTTCGTACAAGCAGGATGAGGTGGTTCAGACATGTAGAGCGTAGCGTGGGTTGGATTTCTCAGGTGCGAAAGTTGGATTTAGATACTTGCAAGAAGCCTGGTAGGTCCAAAAAGACTTGGAATAAGCTCATATTGAATGATAAAAGAAAGCTAGACATGGTTTGTGCGGATCCACTCGATCGCTCTGAATGGGAAGGCCGACTTCGAGATAGAACTTTCAAAAAACCCAACTCTTGGTAAAGGAAACGGGCTATAAAAAGGATTTGATTGATTGATTGATTATCGCTTGAGAAATTCATCACTCGACACTTGCAGGCGATGAGGCATCAAACCTGGACTGGGACTTACATGAGACTCCACCACATCATTGAAGAAGTGCATATGCCCCGATTTTAATACAACAAGCGTATTGCAAATCCATGATATAGTCTCATGTGGAGAAAGATTTTTAGAACCTGTCATGAGATATGGATGGGAAAGTTAAAAGGTCCGTCTCTGATATGATGGATGAGGGGTTCATCATAGAGATTAGCTGTGAAAGATGCCTATGATTATGTGAAAGATGATTGAGATCATGAGAAATTCAGAGATTCAACAAAAAAGAGAAGATTATAGAAAAGTTATGGTGGCGTAGTTTGTGATGAGGAGACATAAGATCTCTACACCAAAGCTTCTCCCCTCGAGCAGTCATTTGCAGATTATCTTTTTTTCAATAGTAAACTGATATTAAAACCATTGCAATAACAAATTTCACGGATATTAAAGATGAGTGCCAGATGAATAAGATAGATGCCTGCCCATAAGGTGAACAGAACAGTAATCATAGGTCATAGGTGGCGACGACTTTGAAAACACTGAAGTCCTTGTGGTGAGAATCAAGGTGGTTCTGATAGATGGAAGGTACAGAGATAAAGAAGCCTGCAGCTAAATGAATAAAAATAATATCTACTGCTAAAAATGCGGGTGAACTGTCACGATGTCATGTAACAACTATCAAGTTTTTCATAAGTAACTGCATCCTTTATCCTTATTTGATCATGTGAAAATTTTCTAGAAAGGTCCAACGGACTGAGGTCAATTTGGACATTAGTTTCAGAAAATCCTCCTTCACGATTACCAACATCTTCCCTTCCCCAGAAAACCAAAACCCCACTTCTACCTCAACAACCCAAATCACCAACCTGATGTACAAGAGACATGACGTCATCCGTGTAATGGTCAACTTCCAGACAAGCCCCTTCATAATGTCTAGACAGTGTCTGGATGTGAGTCAAGTTGCCTGATGTCTAGAGGAGAAATGTTGTTGTCATGGTTGATATTTTTATGCTACATTCATTGACATGAAAATATATGTATGATAGCAATTTAAATGTTTTTATTAACTGACCAACACAAAGCTTTTGCTTAGTCAAACCAACATTATCAAATGAAATTATTTCACTATAATAAGTTTTTTTCACCCCCATGTTGCACCATGTAGGTTAGGAACAGTCCCTATCTTCATCATCAGACTGGTAATGTTGATTCTTGGATGTTTTCTTTGCTTAAAAAAAACTTTTCCTAAGAAACTAGTCTGATGAGAGCAGACTTATAAAACAGTCAGTGAGGGATCCTCCAAAAAATTATCTTGATTAGATGAACTTAGAAACCCTAAAGGGTTATTAGAGAGCAAGAAAGAGTTGTTTAAATTTTTAACCTGAAAAGATAGCAGCCTTATCAGCTAACAGGCTTTAACGCTAGGGCGCTAAGTGTCATGCCCAAGACTAATGTCAGTTCAACTTATGAAAAGCTTTGTGCTATTTGAATGGTAAAAGTGTTTGATTCAAATTGTTTTGGTATAAAGCTAAGTAAGTTCTTCAGCATGTATTGATATAAATGAATTATAAAATATATTCACATATAAACAGTTTTAATGAGATTATTTTTTATATTATTTTTATCAATAAAAAAAACTAAAAATAACACAAAAAATATAAATTAAAATAATCAAAATTGGCAATAAAAACTGAAAAAACAATAGCCTTTGTTATTAGAACAAAAATACAGAAATTGTCATAAAAGATTTCCCTCTATGAAAACATAGCCACAAACATCCCCTCAACACCACATTAATGAGAATGCCGCATAACTCATGCTACGAAACCGTTTAATCTGTCTCCCCAAGGTCGCAAAACATAATCATTATTATTAACATCATCATTGTCGCTATGGTTACCTTACTCATTCTTATTGACATTTTCGTCATTGTTATTACCATCATCATCCTCGTCATTCTTATTGACATTATTCTCATCATCATCGTCACCACCACCCCCATAGAAAAACAAACATTCATAACACTATATAGAAGACTACAACAGAAGTGATGCAATTGAGAGAATATCACTGTGGCCATTGTTATAAACAAAATAATTATGGAAAAATATAAGGACTAATAATCTACAAATGAGCATGATGAGTGAAGGATAGAATGGTGATATTGGATGGGAATCTTTTAAACAGTCTACTTTTACTCTTCAATGATTGATTGGGTCATTCCCCCAAGTGGTATGGAATGAATTTACAAAAATTATTAAATGG
The DNA here is from genome assembly GCA_964035795.1 of Pterobdella sp. o SKG-2022. Classification (NCBI taxonomy): domain Eukaryota; kingdom Metazoa; phylum Annelida; class Clitellata; order Hirudinida; family Piscicolidae; genus Pterobdella; species Pterobdella occidentalis. Next base: position 1,794,429 of record OZ038323.1, read on the forward strand.
AGTTTTTGAATGGATCTTGTTTGAATGATGATTTTTTCTGTTAACTGTGTATTTTGTCTAAAAGGAAATTGGTACTTGAAACAATATAATGAATTGAAGAAAGTGAAGTTTTAATTTGAAATGGAAATATTGAAAAACTTCAATACTATCTCAAAACTACAACACATGTTTAGTAGCACAGTTTTAGAACAGTGGGTAGTGAAACTATAAAGTATTGATATTATATTCAAACTGAATAAATTTTTGAAAATCCTAAATGAACAACATTATTGAATAATTAAGTACATAAAAAATAGTTTTTCAGGCACATTAAGCTTCAAGTCTCACTCACTTTATCATCTATTTGCTAAGTCATCACTGATTTTTGTGAGCCTTTTTTACTTAAACATTCTTTTAAAAATTGCCCAATTGATCAACATTTTTCTATAATATTAAAAACAAACTTATAGTGTTGAAAATGAAATAAAGAATGTTAAGATTACTTGTTCAAGTGCATCGGATTGAAGAACAAGTTTTTGCTTAAGTTCACAAGTGAGTTTGTTGTGTGAAGTAAGAAGGTTGTCAAGTTTTGAGAGAAAGTGGCTTCCAGACGAGTTTTGGGAGAGTGTGTTTTTAGAATCTTTGTTCTTGAAAGACTTATCCTTTGGCTTTATGACGTTGTTCATTTGGCCATATTTTGTCTCAATCAACTGACCTCTTTGCAGTTTTTTCTGTTAATAGGGAATAAGTAATAATGTTATAAATTGTCAATTTTATACTGAATAAGCATTAATCCTAAAAATATAAAAAAATGTTAAAATTACTTTCAAAAGTGAAATGGTTTCATCTTTTAGTTTAAGTTCATTTTCCATAAAATTTAAAATTAACAAAAAGTCCATTTTACTAAAAGGGGAAGACATTTTAGTTTTTACATATAAACAATTTTATTCAAAAAATTAAAAATAAATACTATTTTGAATGAATAAAATTTGGAAAGTTACGACTAGATAAATTACATCTTTACAAATTTTTGCTTATAGTTCATTTACAAATCCTCACTTTTAAAAAAAGAAAGAGCGCTTTATAAGAATATATATTTGTTTGGAAAAAACAAAACTTATTTGATAACTACAAACTCATAATTATTTTATTAATTTAGTGTTTTTAGTTTTAAGTCAAACTTTTCAAAAATTAATTTTGAAGTTTGAGTAAGTTCATAACTTTGTACCCGAATAAGAACAAGTCATAACTAAATAAAAAAATTTTATTTCAAGGTGAAAGTTGAATGTACTTCTTATAACCCACGTGGCAGCGGTACTGCACATGTCAGCTTCCTGCATCTGCAATATTTAGCGTGTGCTGTTGAAACACACTGGGAATAAAGATGGATGAAAACTTAAAGTTGTTACCACAGTGACAAAAAAACTTTGAAATGAAAAAAATTGATACAAAAACGCGAATTAGTGGAAAAAAATCATTTGTACTCATAAACAGCAGGAGAGTTTGAAATATAATTAACCAACGACCATACAAATGCAAAAAACCAATGAAACAAAAAAATAGTTCGGTGTCATTGTGCTAATAGTCCTCCTACTTTGCCTTAAAATCTCCACATCTACAAAACAAATCTTCAAATAATTCTCAAAGTCTTCACGTAACTACAATAAAACACGTGTAAACTTATGATTATAGAAAATAAAACATATTTTAGATGAATTTTTTCAAAAAGAACCTCACAAAACGACAAAAGTGAACACTCACGCTTTAAACACAGGGGATGATAAAATGCGGCTCTCTCAGGTTATTGCCCACGAAATCGTCATTAAGATCATTATCAACACCTTAATGTTTCCACGTTATAATAAAATAAACAATAAAAACATTTATAAAAATAATGAAAGCCCTTGAAAGATCTCAAGTTCTCTGAAACTTTCTATAAAGATTAATGCTTGTGGGTTATTTGCTGCACCCCCCATACCACCATAGTAGTAGTAGTAGTAGTAGTAGTAGTAGTAGTAGTAGTAGTAGTAGTAGTAGTAGTAGTAGTAGTAGTAGTAGTAGTAGTAGTAGTAGTAGTAGTAGTAGTAGTAGTAGTAGTAGTAGTAGTAGTAGTAGTAGTAGTAGTAGTAGTAGTAGTAGTAGTAGTAGTAGTAGTAGTAGTAGTAGTAGTAGTAGTAGTAGTAGTAGTAGTAGTAGTAGTAGTAGTAGTAGTAGTAGTAGTAGTAGTAGTAGTAGTAGTAGTAGTAGTAGTAGTAGTAGTAGTAGTAGTAGTAGTAGTAGTAGTAGTAGTAGTAGTAGTAGTAGTAGTAGTAGTAGTAGTAGTAGTAGTAGTAGTAGTAGTAGTAGTAGTAGTAGTAGTAGTAGTAGTAGTAGTAGTAGTAGTAGTAGTAGTAGTAGTAGTAGTAGTAGTAGTAGTAGTAGTAGTAGTAGTAGTAGTAGTAGTAGTAGTAGTAGTAGTAGTAGTAGTAGTAGTAGTAGTAGTAGTAGTAGTAGTAGTAGTAGTAGTAGTAGTAGTAGTAGTAGTAGTAGTAGTAGTAGTAGTAGTAGTAGTAGTAGTAGTAGTAGTAGTAGTAGTAGTAGTAGTAGTAGTAGTAGTAGTAGTAGTAGTAGTAGTAGTAGTAGTAGTAGTAGTAGTAGTAGTAGTAGTAGTAGTAGTAGTAGTAGTAGTAGTAGTAGTAGTAGTAGTAGTAGTAGTAGTAGTAGTAGTAGTAGTAGTAGTAGTTTTTTATTGTTGCACTATGTCGAAAAGAAAATAGTTAAAAATTTGAACACATGTGCTCAAAGACACTCACATAAATTGGCATGAGGAACCTGAGTTGAGCAGGGTTAAAATCATTATTGAGGTTTGTGGTGATCATTCATAATATTAACCTTAATTCACTTTTAAGCCCTTTTTGGCTTCTCCTTGTTTTATTGGTTGGATTATTTTTTAATTAAAAGAATTTTGCTCAAAATTTTTGTTTAATCAGACTTAAAACTTAAAATTCTTCATCAAATCTTTATTTGTTTTTTCGAAAGTAATGTATTGAAAATCGTTGACCTATTAAGAGAGTCCATGTACTCATAATCACCTCAGCTTAATACATCCAATCTATAACGATTATCGTTATATCAGTATATGATAGGAGAATATAGAAAAAAATTGATAAGCAAGCTTGAAATCCAAAGTTTTGATGACGTCATCAGTATTTTCTAAATGACCTAAAAATTTTTGACTCTAACCACCATGTACAGTTGATCCCTCTGGAATGGTGGGATTGTTGTGGGTAGTGGGTGTTTAGTGGAACCATGATGATATGAAATATTTAGAAAAAAAAAATAAATAGAAGAGCAATAAACTGCACAAAAAAATAAAAAAAAACTCAAAATATAAAAAATAAACTAAAAAAACAACAGTTGCATACAAAAGACAGGACGTCATGGTAAATGACACACCAGGAAATGATGAAGCAGTGAAGTGGAAACAGAAAAATAACTCTACAAGCATCTATCACACCACTTTGGATGTGTTTATACTCTATGGGTTTTGTCTGTTGCAACTCCTACAAGAGTACACTTACGACAAGATGGTAACCAGGCACTGCAGCAAAATAGCTTGTATGACAAATAGTACACTTGGTTAATTTGTTTTAAAATTATTCCAAGTTAGAGGAAATCATTATTATGTTTCAACTTCAGGATATCAAGTATACAAACTTTTTATTTTGCTATTTTTTAACTCACTTCTATAAAGTTGTTAGCATCAATTTCTATTTTACTTGAGTTCCAACAACTTCCGTCTGCAGCCACAGAAACACTCCTTCATTTCCTTATACTTCTCTAATGTTAGAACCTTTTTTGTGGTTTCCTATAAACTTATCTGGTGGAATGCATATGTTCAATAGCTTCTTAATGAGAATAACGTGAGTTGCTTGTATCTCTGTTTGAAGCCAGCAAGGGTCTGGCCTATTCGGATGGAGTGCTGGCGTTTGTGAGAAGGGTGGTCCAAGCCACTACAATGCAGGTTTTTGTGTTTCAAGATAATTTAAAAAGTTGTTCAATGTATATAATGAAAAGAATGAAAAATTTAAGAACTCCTTCGAGGAAAGTTGAAACACTTGTAAGGGAAATATTTTTAAAACCCCGCTCCAACTCCA
>OZ038323.1:1798743-1958743 GCA_964035795.1 Pterobdella sp. o SKG-2022
AGAGAAAAATTAAAAGTTTATAAGAAAGATAAGTTTCATTTATCATTGGCATGTGATAAATTATTTCAAAGAAAATTAACAAAACGAAGCTCCAGATTTTTTATTAAATGGAGGGCTCCTCTTAGTTTTTGTTTTTCGTTGATTTGTTGCTTCAATATTCTCACTACCACCGGCAGTCTTTTAATGCTTTATGTTTTTTTCTGTTTTTGTTTATTTATGTTTGAATTCACTTTTAATTTCTTTGTTTACAATTTTTTCTCAGAAAAACGCCATTTTGAATGTTTTAAAAATTAATTTATATTAAAACCTTCACCCACATAAATAAAAATCTCAAAAACAAAACAAAAAAAACTGCACAAAACGTTAAGATAAAAAAACACGGCTATCACCAACGTCCCCAAAACAACACCAAATCTTAATATTATCGACATTCCACAGAAAACTCTAGAAGAAAGTTTATTGCCAGACACTCTTTCATACCCTCCTTACATGTCATCCCTCCCCTCTCCACATTATTCTATTGATTTCTCAACTTCCAACCAAAATCAATAGTTTAAAATTTTTAAGCAAAACTGATTTAATAATATTGTCATTTCTAGCATCATGATTTTTTCTTCCTATTCCTCTCCTTCCTCTTCATTCTCTTTTTCCTCTTCTTCTTCCTCCTCTTCTTCTTCTTCATCATCAGAGAGGGTGCGGTGTGATGCATGGCACGTTGTCATGGCAACAGAAAGTTGTTGGGGCTCGGTTGAAAAAAGATTCTGTTTAAGGGGATCATGTTTTTAAATCAACTTTTACTCAATGCATGACGTGTGTGCGTGTGTGTGCATATGATGGATGCTGTTTTTACATAGACAGCAGTTGAATGACTGAGTGGAGTTTTCAAATTTATACAAAATCTATTACTTTAAATAATAATAGGAACTTGATGAATGCGATATGAAACATTAATCTGTTTGAAGTGTCATCATGTATGTGTGTGATGAAGGGACAATTTGTGGATGTTGAAGTCAAGATGACACCCTTTCCCAGAATAATAGAATGTTCCATGCAACTGGAACACCATGGAAGCCACTATTGGTTGATGGGTGGCTTAGAAGCAATTGTGGTGTCATTTGCCTTCCACTGAGTGTTTAATATGGCTTGTAAACGTATTAGGTTCGAGAAGAAACAATAAATAATACTATAATGGTTCCACGGATTAAGTCAAAAATGGTTGTGTGAAAACTCCATGCAGGAATGCACGCCACTTCTGAGCTTCACGTGTCTGAAAACAACTGGAACCAGATGCTTTTGAGAACATGCAACTTTTTCATTTGTTTGCAGACCACCCATGCAGATTCTTGCCACATCTGGCATGACTGATGGACTGTAGGAAAGAATGTCGAAGGATCTGAGCTGACTCATGTGACCAGTCCTACGTAAGTGCAAGTAGACATCATTGCCTACAGAGAGCCACAAACAGTTGTAATAAGATGTCAAAATTGCGGAAGAGGTTTTCTTGCCACGAGTTATACTGATGAGATACTTGCAGAGCAAAATTACAGCCAAATTTCAGTTATAAGCATTTTCTTTCATTCATATTTATTAAAGTTCTCAAAATGACAAAACACACACATACACACACACACACACACACACACACACACACACACACACACACACACACACACACACACACACACACACACACACACACACACACACACACACACACACACACACACACAACACACAAAAAACACATATATGATCGAGAAGGGTGCTTCTTGTTGTTGAATAAACTGAAACGATTCTCTAATAATTAAGTGTAATTTATTCTATTTATTAAAAAAATAAATCAAATTACAAAAAAGGAACAGAATAAAAATTGAATTTTCAAAGCATTATGTTTCAAAGCATCTAGTTGGGAAACTTGCAAATCTTTTTGAGATCCACGTTTACTTTGAATGAAACCCTCGAAACTGGCTCCATAAGCGTTCAATATGAAGTGAGTGATGATTCTTTTCAATGCAGTAAAAGCTATTTGAAAATTTGTTATAATAACATTTTTACTTTTAGTATGTTTATAATTGGAAGGAAGAGATATAGTGTTTGAACCTTGGTTATTATAACTATTTTGTCCATTAAAACATTCAAAATATTTTTTTTAATTTATTATCAGTTTTAATTAGCCTAGCTTTTAATTTGAATATCTTATTCGATTTTAATTAAGTGATTAAATTAATTTATAAAAAGCATTGGAAAGCAATAAAAAACAAATTGATCCCCAATAAAGATTTCATTAAAGTCGATATTCCTGGTATAGCGACCAAACCTTTTAATGAATCACTAATGATAAATTAAACTAATATAAGCAATTATAAAATTCTCATCAGATTCAAGTAATTTGTTATGATTTAAACTCAAATTAGCAACTTTTAGTTCTGGCATAGATGAAATATCAATTTGAAGGGTAAAGCCAAAATATATGTAAAAGCATTTTTAAAAACTCAAAAAGTTTGAATAAGCTTCATTAAAATAAAATTATGATCTTCGAGTTTTTTATTTTTTTCTATTAACATTTCAGTTCACTTTGAAAACATTCAACAATCAACTATAATTATTTTTCAACACTTCACCACTTAACCCACCTCGTATTTGATCATCATCCTCTTCATTCATTCATCATATCAAATCAAATTCATGATTATATGAATATGATTATAGTGGCATCAACTTCAGGAGTTTTTAGACCACTGAGTATTATGAACTTTGAATGCAATTTAATTTAATGTATGTTTTCTTAGATATGACAATTTTTTTAAAAATTATGCAAGTTAACTAAGATTATATGAAAAAATAGGTCTTTTGTTTAAAACAAAAGCAACCATAATAATAGTTATTCAAATGAAATTTAGAAAACTGAGTTGATTTTATGAATGTATAAAAATAATTAAATGAGTGATAATAAACAAAAAATATAAATAGATGAAACTTCAAATAAAATATTTTGAGCAATCAAATGTTAATTTTAGACAAAATTTGAACAACTTCATTGTCTTCATCTTATTTCTTCAATGGGACTTCCACATCATCACAATTAAAACCAGAAAGTGCTTATCTTTTTCTTCATTGTTACATTCTTTGATATTAATTAAATGATAATATTTTTTTAAAATCTTTTATAGAATTTCCATCCAAGTAATGCCACCCTTTATTACTCCCAAAAAACCATCAAGTGTTTATCTTTGTAATTTTTGTTGTTGCATAAGATGAAATTGTTGAGGTTCAAAATTTATCTTCTTTCTATGTAAAGCAAAAAATCCGGAATCCTCCCAAAAAAAGTAGTTCTTGTGTGTTATTGTACTAAGTTATCGAATTTTGAAATAAAATTACGAAATTATTTTAAATAATAATATTTTGACATTTTAAACTGAATTATGTAGTTTTTAAGTATAAAAATCGACTATTCGAACCGCCATTATAACTTCGACAGGCCACCTTCGGTTGGCGCCAAACTAAATGAGTTCTATAGATGATATATGTTTTGAATTTATCCCAAGTTTTATTTAAAAATTTTAAAACTTATATTAAATGCTTAAGCTGCATCTCCCGGTAAGCTTGGACCCGTCACAAATCTGATATTGAAATATTTGAAAATATCAAAATCTTCATTAGTTGACTTGAAGTTAGAAATTTGAGGTAGTCTTTAAGAGTCAACCCAAAGGTTGTGAGTTCAATTTCATAAGATTCTTTGCTTCAACTTTGCTATACATAGAGTTATATTATTTGAAAACAAAGAGATAAAACACACATGAGCACTGATTTCTTTAAGATGCTGTTGAGGTGCATCGGTGTATTTGTGTGATGTTAGGGAGGCCATGGGATCAAATAATGTATTAAAATCATCATTTTATGAGACAACCCTGCTCTGAGAACATCATCACAAAAGATAAGGAGCATCATATGAGTTAATAGGATGCTGTTACTTGAGGTGAAGGTGAAAATTTGAAACTATAAGCACATCGGAATAATATCAATAATGAAGATATCTCAAACTGATAATCAGGAATGATTGGATTGCGCAGCAAAACATCAATATAAACTACACAAACTAATAAAAAAAACATTGAAAAAAGCAATGAAAAATGATTATGGCAAAAAATATAAAAACAATGGGAAAATTTTTTAAATAATGAAAATTAAACTAAAAAATATTCTCAGAAAAATCATCAAAAATATGCAATGATATGATAAAAAAAATAAACAATAACTTTGGCAAAAAAAAAGAATAACAATTAAAAAAAATAAGCAATAATAATAATAAGGGTAATAATAATAAGAATAATAACAACAACAATAATAATAATAATAATAATAATGACACAGGAAAGCTATCATGTTGCTTAAGAGGATGGTGTTTGTTGTCCTTCTCTTCGTCATTCCCTCCTTTCATGTGCTGCCCGGTGTGTGTTTGTTGGTTTGTTTGTTTGTCTGTGTATGTTTGCTCGTGTTTTTATGTTTGTTTGTTTTTTGTTTGTGTTTGTGTGTTATTTTTTGCTGTTTTGCACTATAATGTTTATTTTTTTGCTTGTGTGTCTATTTTTGTATAAATGTTCGTTTGAGAGTTTTTTATTTATTATGCGTTCAATTTTTTGCTTTTTTTTGCTCAAGATTTTCATTTTACATGTGAAATTTTTATGTACGTGAATATTTTTTTCGACGTCTTCATGTATTTTGTTATTCTTATGTGTTTTTGTACATGAGCGATTATTTACGTTAAAAAAGTGTTTTTCATAATAAGGATGTGAATTTACTGAGTTGTGTGTTACGACACATGGTGCATGTGATCAAACTTAATTGCAAAACAGGTTACACATTGCTTTAGGTATGTGAGCAAAGTTTGATGTATGTGTAGAATTTTGCACACATGCTTTTTTCATGAGTTTTTGAAGTATTAAAGAGTTGTGAAATTTATCGTTAAATCTTTGTAACTATTTGTAACTCCATTTGGCTTTATGATTCGCTTGTATCTTTTCATTCTTGTATTGAGACTTCGTTTGTAATTTTGAGAATGGGCTCATTGTGTTTGTTTTGTGTGTGGATGTGTTAATTATGTGTTTTGTGTGTGTGTGTGTGGATGTGTTAATTATGTTTGTTTTGTGTGTGGATGTGCTCAAGAGTGGATATACAATAATCATAAAAGGTGCATTAAACAACGATTCAACGTTTAAGAAGCATCGAATGCATCGGAGGGAGCTTTTGATGTTCTTTTAATCAGACATTTAATATCGACCTCTAATTAGTTTTTTTCTTTCTTTTTCTAGGATTGCGTGTGGAGTTTTTCAACATATACAACACTTTAACACACAGACAAGACATTCACATGCACATGCACAACATACACACTCAACTTCAATTCGAAAAACTTGAAAAAATCATAAACCCTTAAAAAACTGTATTCCAGCACATTTGAATAGAAAAACCTCAAAAAGATAACACATTTGATGCGACATTTGAAACATAAAAAAAGAGCTTCACAAACAAACAAAAAAACAAACGATCGAACAAACAAACAAACACACACACACACTTCCTTCCTTTTGTGCATTTATCCACCATAAGGCGGGTGCACTAAACTGCAGAGCAGTTTATCTATGGATCTGGTGTGGTGTTCTTCTTTTGACTTGCCAGTGATCAGCTAGACGAAGTTTCTTGAAATCTTTATGTAGGCTTTTTGTTGATGGCTTTCGTTGAAATTTTGAAGTTTTCTCTCCGCAGCCAATTAAAATTAATACTTTTAACCGCTCGACCTCCAATTTTGTTTACATCCAAATTTGGCATTAAAAGACTTGATTTCTCCAAATTTTGAATACTTTTTATTGTTTTATTTATGCATTAAATAATTATATCACTAATTAAAATTTTTTAAGTTATTTCGGTGTGATACGAGACTATTTTAAACTTTTGTACTTATCCAACATGAGATTTTTCGAAATAAATTATTATCAACTTGTTACATTAATCATTTTGAACATTTTAAACCATTTTTCAATTACAAAATTCAACTTTAAACTTGTAAAAACTTAAAAATTTAACGGAGGCTATTTTACCTCGTGCCTTCACACACACACATACAAGCAAACTTCTCTTCGAATTTCACGCTTCACATGATGAGCGTCATTAAGAAAGAATTAAAATACTCCTCCATCCATCCATCTTATATGATATATCCTTCCACCCATCCATCTATCTAGCCTTTTTTCTATTCTTCCATCCATCCGTCCATCCAACCATCCATCCATTCATCGTATAAGATATATATCTTTTTTCATGAACATATTCTTTTTTTTCCACCTACCCACATCCATCTATCGATTCCTGCATCCATCCATCCATCTATTTATTTGTTTATCCAATCATCTATTAACTTTATCATTTTTCTAACCATTCATTTCTCGATCAACAATTCCATCTATTCACCCATCCATCTCATCATCCATTTGTATAAATCATTTCTTTTCTCCAAAACCTATCCAAGCTATCAATTTAATAGTTCCTCTTATTCTCTTCTCTAGCTTGTACTCAATTTTTGTCCATCTATCCATTCTTTCTTAATCCATTTCCCTTCATCCTTCCTTTATTCTCTTCCATCAATCCTTCATAAACATATGTTCATCACAAACTTACTTGACATCCTCGTAGCACTCATAAATACTATATTATCCAGTTCTTTTTGCTTTCATTTTGTGTAGGTTAGCAACGTACCCTATCTTCATCATCAGGCGGTTAGTGTTGGTCCGAGCATGTTTTTTTGCATATAATAAACTTGTCTTAGAAACCTAACCTGATGAGAGTAGACTGATGAAACAGCCAGTGTGGGGACTTCTTAAAAAGAACATATAAGCAGCTTCTCAGGATTACTGCAGGAAAGGCAAGATGTTCAGATTTGTAGCCTGGAAGAAGACAGATCTGAGTTGGAGCTTCAAACGAGTCATCATCATCACAACCATCATCATCATCATCACCACCACCATCATCATCATCATCATCATCAACATCATCATCATCTTCTTCTTCTTCTTCCTCATCATTACTGGATCAATATAGACACTCTCACAAGCAGCTCTTAATTAATTTCAAACAAAACCTGGATGTTTTCGTCATTTCATCAATTTTTTCAGCTATTTTATTGTTAATTATATTCCTATTATAATAATAATTTTTTTATTTCCATGTAATTAGTATCATTCATTATCTATATTTATCTTTAATGATTTTATTAGTTTGTTTCATCCTCATTGGAACTTTTCATTTTAATAAACCTAATTGTTATTAGTACTTCTATGATGAAATATATTATATAACACTAATGCTAATAGCAATAATAATTATCCTCTCCCTTTAACACCACCCACCAACTACGTCTTGCTGCCGTATAAAACCACTTCTACCACTACCATCAAAACCCCATTCTCACCATCACCATCTTTCAATATAAAAACATTCAAACACGCCTCAAATCACCATGCTCTGCTGAATTATTCCACTTGATACACTTGCTAAGCACTTTAACAGTGTTAGATTCAGAGTAAGCTCTTTCAGACGTTTCCAATGTTTTCTTAAAACTCCGAGCTTCACCTTCAATGTTTTAAAACATTTGTTGAACAAAAACTGTTACACTTTCCACTTCCCGATCCATCTCACTACTCCCATCTATCCAACCACCATCAGCATCTCACCTCACTACTCCCACCTTCCACCACCCATCACCACTCATCATCACTCATCACCACCCAGCTACATACCCATATGCAACCCCATGGACTCCAACACACCTACACAGAGTAATATTGAGGGGCATGTAGGTGTGTGCAATAAATAAAAGTTATCAGGCATTTTTGAATTGTTATTATTCTTTCTATTTATATTATTATTGTTGTTATTACTGTTGTTGTTTATTCTACTTTCACTATGAAAATACTAACGGAAGAAATAAAACAAATAATGAAAAAACAATGATAAAAAAATAATAAATTATTGTTATGATTATTGATGACGTGTTAATGTCGATATGGCAGTGCACTGGAGTGGGACGAGTGCTTATCTGTTGCATGCATGTCTTTAGCTTGTTTGTCTAACAACCACAATAATAATATAAATAATAATAATGATAATAATGATGATGATAATAATAAAAATAATAATAATAACAATAATAATAATAATTTTGCACTTCTTATTAAAACAATAGTTTTATTGATAGTTTTTTCAAACTTATTAATAAAGACAAGTTTTCTTGTTAAAAAAAAATATAATAATAATAATAATTATTATTATAGTTATTATTATTATTATTATTATTATAGTTATTATTATTATTATTATTATTATAGTTATTATTATTACTATTATAGTTATTATTATTATTGTTATTATAACCATCACCATTGTTAACTGAAATCTTACCCTAAAATTGAAAATCATTAATAACCATAATATTGTTTTGTGAAATTTATTCTTAACATAATTAATACCGATATTTTTATCATAATTATTATTTTTATTCTTCTTTTTATTATGAAATGACGTAGCAGTTGAGAGGCTTAATGAACACGAGTTGGACTCTTAATTATGAACATGCCTTGAATCTCCACCAGCCCTCATTACTCGGGCCTTTTTTTTATTTTTTGTTCTCGTTTTCATTTTCTTATTTCTTTTATTTTATTCATTTTTTTGCTTTATTTTATTTTTTTTCCATTTAATAATTACTAAAGCTTTCATAATTGATTTTTTCGAATTATTTTTTTGATTTTTGACCTCATTACTTATTCACCCTTTTGTTTAATAATTATACCATTTCTTTTTCATGTCCTTATTTCAATTAATTTTGTCATCTTTCTTCTTGGTAGCATTTAATTTATTCATTACATTTCTTTTTCATTCTTTGTATTTATAAGGGTTTTTAATCCTTTCCAAATATTTTTCTTCTTGTAATTATGCTTTCCATGCTTTTCATTTCCATCACAACTGATACAGCTAGGGCATGTATTGAGAAATGATCATGTGACGTCACACAGCTTTAGTCTTTTTTATTGGCTGTTTGCATGTGCCTACTTGAGTGATAATTAAATTAAATTGTATTATTCTAATTTTTTTGTAAAACAAACTGGGTCCAAAACCCTTCAAGCTGTGCTCTTTTTTAGGGTTATCTCGTCTTGTTGCACCAAGCAAAATCTGACTTCTTTTTTACAAGCTTCTAACTGTCTTTCATTTAAGTTCATTCAGCGTTTCAGATATTACTCATTTTCAACTTTATTTAGAGTATTGTCTTCAACTTTACTGATTCCATCACAGCACCAACTCCCTGCAGTTTGCCTCCCACACTGTTCACCATGGTGTATCCCAGGTTATGAAGATACCGATACCCTCCCTCTGCATGACCTCCTTATCAACATCGTTCACACATGCCATAAAAGCTTTCTGTTTTTTCACAACCTTCATGGTGCCAAAGAAAAGATATTCCTCAGAAGCACTGACCGCCTCATTTTAGGTCCAATCCTAAGGGACCATGTCTTTTAGGATAACTAGATTGAGTCCACCTGGGTAAATGACGTGAGAAGGGCTTGCACCTTCATGGAGTTTACATTGCCATCTGGATTTCGTGTGACCATGTTTTTTTCATTGTCACAGGTTTTCCACCAAAGTGACTCCACTAGTGAGCTGTTGGCACTAAGCCAGAATTGCATCTTCTATCATATGACTCATGTCTAACATCGGTTACTATTAAGCTAACCGGGCTGACCACATATTCTGTCATTCTCTTCTCTGCTCATGCATCTTTGTACAAATTCCACTTTCAAAAGCTTTTTTTTTTAAAAAATCTTTTCTTCCATGGCGAACAGCAACAGAAAATATAATGACTCATAGAAGGCCCACCTTTGAGACCTCATTCAACTTAGCCACATGTTCCTTCATCCACGATTCATGGCTTGGTTTGATCATGGGATTTTCTTTAGTCTAAAGATTTTTATCAGCAAGTTGTTTGTGATAATTTGACAACATATTGTTTAGGTTTCTTAAAGCCCCACATTGCTTTTTAACGCCTGTTAGTGAAAAAAAAAAACACGAAACAAAAAGCAAAAATTTGAGAAAAGCACACGAAAGCTTTCAGCATGATCTTGAAGAGAAATAAACTTATTTATCATTTAGAATCATTCTTGTTAATGTTGAAGCCTTTGCGTGGTGTGTCTTGTGTGGAGTGTGAGCTTGTGTGGTGTGTCTTGTGTGGTGTATGTTATATTTTGGTTTGCTCGGCTTGAGTGGTTTTTTTATATAACTAATTATTATTTAAAATTTTTTTATGTGTTTTTTGGCCTAAGTTATTCAATATAAAATATTTTCACTTTTTTTGGATTTTTCCCATCTTTTTGTTGTCTCTAGAACTAGTTTATTGTTTGAAGCCTTTATCATTTTAATCTTGACGTCATGTTTTGACAGTTTCATCAATAATCGATAGTATGTTCTTGTTTTTTTTATATCTTTTAAAAGCCTTGTGTCCGTTACCATCAATATAAATATTTTCCTTGTCTTCAAAATCATCATCATCATCATCATCATCATCCTCACAGTATTGACAGCCTCTTGGACTGACTGGTGGAGTTACGATGGCATATCAGGTACTTTTCCATAATAGTTAAAATATTAACGATGAAATAATATTTATAGTTTTTATTAAAAAAAAATCAATAATAATGATAGGATTCAAACTTAAATATAATAATAATACTAATAATAATGATAATAATAATTGAAAAAAAAATAATTTTAATAATGATAATGATAATGATAATAATAATAATAATAATAATAATAATAATAATAATAATAATAATAATAATAATAATAATAATAATAATAATAATAATAATAATAATAATAATTATTATTATTATTATTATTATTATTATTCTTATTATTATTATTATTATTATTATTATTATTATTATTATTCATCTGTAAAGCGCGCTGTTTGCAAACTAGGTTTGCTGCAGAGGCGCTTGTGTAGTCCAAGGAACTACGGCGGAGAGATGTTGCTATAAAAATGCGTTTTTAAACGCTTGCGAAACTGTTTAAGGAAAGGTGAAAGACGCAGATCAAGTGGAAGAGAATTCTATAACTGAGGGGCGTTATGCGAAAAAAGTGATGTGAAAAAGAGTTAGAAGAGACAGGCTGATGCAGCCATGAGCCAGAGTTCGAGAACCTGAAAGACTCATGAGTTTGTTTGATAGAAAGAAGCTCATATAAGTAAGCCGGCTGATTGAAATATAGAATATTAACGGTGAGCCACAGTAACTTAAACTGGGCTTTTTGTGCGACCCGCAACCAATGAAGGCGATCGAGGCAAGCACGAGATGAAGAATAGTAGTCGGCTTGAAGAACAATTTTGGTAGCGCGATTTTGAAGAGATTGCAACTTAGAAATGAGACAGTTTGGAAATACACAAAAAAGAGAGCTACAAAGTCAAGCCTGGAAAGAACTAAAGAGGTAGTCAAGACAACAGCGATGTTAAAAAGAAGGAATTTGCGTATTTGCTTGATCGCATGGAGATGAAAGTTGGACGCTTGTATAATTTGAGAAGCAAAGTGTGTAAAGTAGAGACTAGGATAAAGAGTTACACCATGTGTCTTCAATTTGGACGATACTGAAAGTTTAGTGGCGTCAAAAGTGAGTTCGGTAGGAAGATTGGATTTTGAAAGAAGAATAGGACTGCCTATAAACATCACCTCGCTTTTGGTGGGATTCAACATGAGATGATTGTTGGAAAACCAAGAAGTGAGTTCGGCAATGCATTCAGAAATCTTAGTGAGACAGGGTTGAGGATAAAGATAAGAGGCACCGGTAAATAGAGTGATTACCTCAGCAAACTAATGATATAAAACAGCGTGCTTTTGTAAGATCTTGCTAATAAGAGATTTGTATAAAGAAAAAGTATGGGTCCAAGAACGAAGCTTTGGGGAACAACAAAACGGAGAAAAACCGGAGTAGAAGAAGAGCTGCCTATTTCAAGAAATTTTTTGCGTTCGGAGAGGTAGGAATGAAACCAGGATAAAGCAACGCCAGAAATGTGAAAGTAGTCTTCGAGAATGTGCAGCATATTAGGATGATCGATGATGTCGAAAGCTGCTGAAATATCTTAAGGCACCAAGACGGGCGCAAAACTGGTAGCACAGATGTTGCGGAGGCTATCGGTGACGTACAAAAGCGTAGTTTTCGTTGAGTGAAGAGAACGATACGCCGATTGGAAAAGGTTGAAGATACGCAGTAAAGAAAGGTGAAAAGATAGTCTCTTGAAAACAACCTTTACCGAAATTTTCGAAATGGTACTGAGGTTTGAATTTGGACGATAGTTGGATGGCTTCATGGGGTCTAAGCTATCCTTTTTCAGTAAAGGGGTTATTTGCGCCATTTTGAAGGAAGTTGGAAAACTGCCTTGCGAAATAGAAAGAGCGGAAAGTTTGCATATTATGGAGGCAAAGATGCCAGAAAACCGTTTCAGCATAAAAATAGGACTTATATCTAAAGGTGAAGATTTATTTGGGAGGAAGGTGATCAGTTTGACGATTTCGTCAATAGTAGGAGGTGGAAAAAATGAGAGATTTGATTCCTCACTGTCAGTTGAGGAAGCCCGACGGGGAAGATTAATAGTCGGTAATGAGTTATATATCATGTGAATTTTAGTCTTGAAAAAAGTCCTATAGTTATCAACAAAGATATCATTTTCAGCATATGTTCGGGGAGAAAGTGGAGGAGACCTGTGTAACATGGAGTTTGCAGTTTTCCAAAAGGCTTTGGAGTTAGGTTTTACCGAGGAAAGCGATAGATTTACATATTCCGCACGTGACTTGTTAATGGCGGCGCGGGCAAGTTTACGCAAATACCTGAATTCATTTAAAAGATTGTCAAGAACTTGCAAGCGGAGCTTTCGGAGACTGAATATCTGTTTCTCGATTTTCCTTCTTCAGCGTTTGGCGTTGAGAGCATTCTCAGACAGATTAAAGTGTGAATGCAAGCTAAGGCGAAAAAAGTGAGTGCGTGAAGGATCATGAGAGTTCGTTAAAGAAAAGAAGAAACTTTCTATGGAACTAACAGTCATCGACCATGGTAATTCGAGAATCTGTAAGAAGATCATTTATAAAGTTGAGGTCTCTTTCAAAGCCGACCAAGTTAAGATTCCTGAAGGATCGAGAAGTGACATGATGAGTGGAAAGATGAGGCCGTACGAGGTTAAGACAGCAATAAATGAGAAAATGATCAGATTCAAAAACCTCGTTAGCAGGGTCTAAAATGAGATGAGAGAGAGTAATCGTTGTAATAACAAAGTCCAGAGTATTGCTTAGGTTATGAGTTGGAAAGTTAATATGCTGCACCAAACCATGTTCTCGCAGAAGAATATTAAGCGGATTATCAAGATCGTGGCAGTTAGAGGTATTAAAATCTCTGAAAATTATGAAACAATTAAATGTAGAAAAAAGAAAATAAAGATGAGCTGTGAGTTTATGGCTGAAATTACTAGAGTTTGAAGGGCGGTATATAATAGAAATGGCCAAAGACTGTGTCGGGAAAGAGGCTTGAGCAGTTAGTGCTTCAAAAAAAGAGTGTGTTCCAGATTTACATAAGTCAGTTTAATTGAATTGGAAGAAATCAAAGAAATGCCACCTCTGCGCTTACCAATACGGTGAGAATATAAAACATGGTAGCCCGGAGGAACAATTTCATGTTTAGTGACAATGTTTGCATTGACTGGAATCCATGTGATTGCAAGCATATCAAAGAAATGAGTAGAGATTGCATCCAAGATGAGTCGATTTGTTGCGGGTAAAACGGGGATTGAAAAGACCAAACTTCACTGGAAGGAATGAATTTTCAGGGGACATGGGTAGAGCGGGTCTTCATTTCCAAGCCGTACGTCCCATCTTGAGTCGCACTTGTTGTCTATAAAGAGGACAAAAAGAGGATGTTGTGACGTGGTCATGGCAAGAGCACTTTGATCTAAAGCAAGGAACACAAAAAAGTGGAGAGGTTTTAGGGCAGTTGTCAGACGAATGGTCTTTGCCGCAGTGCTCACATACTCTAGGATTGTGGCACTTACTTACGTTATGACCATAAGTTTGACAATTCAGGCATCTAGTTGGATGGATGCGAGAGTGGAAAGGGAATCTACCAAAAGGGAGATGTACATTCTTGGACTTGTTTGGCATGGGGAAAACAGTGCTTGAAACTTGGATAAGCCAGTCACGAGTAAAAGAGTTTCATGCGTTGGGTCTGTGCCTAAAGGCACGGAAAGCGTTAAGATCAGCAGATGAAAAAAGGAGATTGAAAGAGGTTTCAAGTTCATCATTAGAAACCCATGTCGGTATCCCAGAACGGTGAGTGTTGGATTCAAAAGAACTGGGTCACGGAGGCTCATGTTGGGAAGAAAAGAAAGAAAAAGTTTAGCAACTTTGAGTGAATCAGTAGAGTCAGCTTTTCAGACAACAGCATCAGTAGACTCACGAACCTGCTTAGAAAATGATTTAAAGGCTTGTTGTGAAAAGTTGATGGACGAAACCAATCTTCTGCACAATTCACTTGGAGTCTCACCTGTGGTTGAGATAACTTTGGTGGAATATTTAATAATGGGTGGAGTTTTTTTAATAGAAGGGATTTTATGTTGGATGGGGAGAAGTGAGTGTGAAATTTTGTTAGTGGATGGATGAGAGAGGGTGTGCATGTTTTTTGATTTGACAATAGTGCTGTAAGTAGGTTGAGATGAGTTAGTAGTAAGAATGGATGTGATTGAATTAGTTGGTGTGAATGATTCTAGGGAAATTAATGATGAAAAATTATTAATTGAACTAAGAGATGAAGTGGTTGTAGAAGCAGAAAGTGAAGAAGTCTTGCTTGTAGATGAAGTTGAAAAAGTTGTTGAAGCTGAGGTTGATGAAGATGAAGTAGTAGTAAGAGATGAACTAGTCGAAGAGGTGGTTGGAGATGAAGTAGTTCGAAGAGGTGGTTGGAAATGAACTAGTCAAAGGGGTAGTCGAAGATGAACTAGTCGAAGGGGTAGTCGAAGATGAACTAGTCGAGGAAAATGTGGTAGCTGGAGGAAATGTAGAACGAGAAGTAATTGAGAGAGATGAAATGGTCGAACAGGAAGATGAAGATGAAGTGGTCGAGGATGTACGGATTGCTGATTGAGATGTTGGAGAAGTAATCGTCTTCGGTTTTCGCCCTTTTTTTGGGAACCGAGGGTTTCTCAGGCTTTAAAAAGTCTATAACATTACTTCGTAAGGTGTTGAGCGCTGTCTGACTTATATCAATCTCGGAAATAAT
This sequence comes from Pterobdella sp. o SKG-2022, assembly GCA_964035795.1. NCBI lineage: Eukaryota > Metazoa > Annelida > Clitellata > Hirudinida > Piscicolidae > Pterobdella > Pterobdella occidentalis. Next base: position 1,814,101 of record OZ038323.1, read on the forward strand.
ATTTGCGATGGCGCACATTTTATCGACCATAGACATTAATTAAATAATAATAATAATAATAAATAATAATATAAATAAAAATAATAATAATTATAAGAATAATAATGATAAAAATAATAATAATAATAATAATAATAATAATAATAATAATAATAATAATAATAATAATGATAATAATAATAATAATAATAATAATAATAATAATAATAATAATAATAATAACAATAATAATAATAATAATAATAATAATGATAATAATAATAATAATAATGATAATAATAATAATGATAATAATAATAATAATAATAATAATATGAAAATATCATTAATACTCATACTAAAATCAAAAACATCACGCTGAAAAAAGTATAAAATATGTTCACTAAAACACTCCTAGGTTGTAATTATTATTGTTTTTATTGGAAATAAAATTACTGATAATATCGATATTTATTATAATGTTTATTTAGATACTCGTGTTTTTGTTTGAAACTCACTAAATACACAAATTCATTCTTCCTTCTCCTCCTCCTCCTCCTCCTCCTCCTCCTCCTCCTCCTCCTCCTCCTCCTCCTCCTCCTCCTCCTCCTCCTCCTCCTCCTCCTCCTCCTCCTCCTCCTCCTCCTCCTCCTCCTCCTCCTCCTCCTCCTCCTCCTCCTCCTCCTCCTCTATCTTCTCTCATAAGTTCTTTGTCATTTTGATAATTTTTTATCTTTCCACCTATCTCATCATCACATTTATGGCTGCGATCACGTTAGCCGGGCTTTTTACTGCTCCGAGTTTTTAATTTTTTTGCATAGTTTTAACAACTGCTCATCAAATACTTTTGTAGATATTTGTGTAAATGTTCATGTAGTACTTCTGTACATTTTTATCGATTATGTGAGCTTTTTAAAAACTTTTGTATATTTTTTAAACTTTTTTGTGAATTTTTGTAAGAGTTTTAGTGAATGTAAGCCTTGTGAAAACACGAAGATTTGTGTAGTTGTCCAAAATCCATCAAAAGTTTCTCAGGTTGCCGTTATATTTTGTGGTTTAATAATTTTTTTCACATGTATCATCAAAAACTTGTCATCTTTGTTTAAGACTACGTTTGGAATCTTTAGCGATTTCAAAATGACGATGGGAGAAACGACTTTTGTTGTAGACTTGAAGGAATGCCTGAAACAGCAATAGTTTTGTTCACAAAATTCTTCCATGGAGTTCACATTTGAATCAATAAAAATATAAATACTTCAACTTCCCAACTTTCAACCTTTCTTGAATTTATTCATAGAAGTTATTGAATATTCTGCAATTTCAAAACTCTTTTTTCCAACATTTTTCTGGTCCTAGTTCCTGCTCACGCTGCTGGAAACTACATTTTGTTACAGCTCTCACCATCATAACTATTATCCACACCACCATCACCACCATCATCATTTTCATCCCCATCATCATCGTCATATATTTATGCACCGATGTTTCAATAATTTCGAGAACAACCTCTTTGAATTGTGATCTTCCTTCTTGCACACCGAACAAACACCACCCATATGTATCTTCCATAACTATAACCACACCCTTTTTGACTCCCAATAGACCCATATCATGGAAAGTCCTTCCATGCAAGACGCATTGAGGTCTCATTCGAGATCTGGCATGGAGTCATTGTGCGTTGCTGGAGTGGCCTGACCACCTCGATGACGCTGTAGGAAATGCTTCTACATCCCTTCCATGGAAGACTATTACATGCGTGGAGTATAATGGTTTCTATGGCAACCTAACATGTTGTTCTTGGCACGCAAACTTGTGAATGATAAGAGAACAAAATGGCGTCCATTTGGTTTTGCACAGCATGTGTGGTGCTGTAAAACAGAATTTTTTGATTTTTGCCATTTTTTTTTTATTTTTTCATAAAAAAATTCATTAAAAACTCGACGTCCATTTTCTTCACCAAATGTTTAATTCATTATTTCAACAACTAAATGAATGCATTCCATCAAGGATCCGCCTACTGGGGTCTGATCAACAGTGATTGGTCCATTTGTAACGTGGGAAAGAGACAATCACCAATCAACATCAACCCTAGCTCTCTTTTGTTTGACCCCAATCTTAAAAATGTCTGGATCGATAAAGAAAGGGTTAGTCTATGAATGATGAGGGAGTGGATGGATGGGTGAGTGACTCGATGGAAGGATGGATGTAAAGATGAAGTAATAGAGAATGAAAGAATTAATGAATAGATAAGGGATTGTATGGATGGATGGGTGAATGGTGGGATGAATGGGTAGGTGGATGGATAGATGGATAAATAAATAGAGGAATAAATAAATGGTTGGGTGGATAGATGTATGGGTATATAGATGGATGGGTGGATAGATGGATGGGTGGATGGATGAATTGGTGGGTGAATGGAAGAATATAAACTGGACTGATGAACCGAAGAAATGAATGCATGATTTTGCGGACATTCCAGGGTGCTGCTGAAGAATTAGAAAAATTCAAAACAGATCTAACACTTAGAAATAATAATAAGCTTTGTAATTTTGAAAATTATTTTAAACTGTTTTTTTTTCAATTCTGAAAGCTTATAAATTGCAGAATGGGAGCATTTCAATTTAAGGTTCAATGGAAAGATTAAAGTTTGGTTTTGCAAATAATGAGTTTGCAAGCCTCTGAAGCTTTGTGTGGACTGTGTTGCTTCGAACATAAAGAACTTTTTATGGCTTGAGAAGAGAAAGTAAATAAAAGAGATGACAAGTTTGACGTGGAAATGACAGGCAGACATGGGTGGTGGGTGGGTGATTAAGACCATTGTGCTTTGTTCTTTTGAATGGCACTTTGTCAATTCGCCTTCATTAAATTTTTCCTACTCTTAACTGCTTATTAGCATTTTTAGTTGTTCTTCAATAGAAATTAATTGAATCAATGGATGGATGAATAGATGGATGGGTGGATGGATGGATTAATGAATGGGTGGATGGATTGATGGATGGATGAATAGATAAATGAATGGAAGGATCGATGGGTAGATAGATAGTTGGATGGATGAAGAGAGAAAATGGAGTGGTAGAGATTGAAGGTTCATAGATTTTATCTTTCCTCTCTTATTTTTCATTTATTTTAGAAGGATGGATGAGTGAAAAAAATAAGGTGGATAAATGAAAAAAAACTAGGGATATGATAAATGAGTGAAATTATGGAAGGATAAAAATTTTTAAATAAAGATACATGAAAGTGTAAAAAAGGCGGGAAAGCAAATATCGAAAAAAGCATCAAGGATAATTGAAGGAGAGAGGATTGAGAAGAAGAATGTAAGATAGAGAGAAGAATTGAGAGAGGAGAAAGAGATGAGAATGTAAAGTATGATGGATGATAGTTTAAGAGGATGGGGGATTATGGAAGGTTCATTTTTTAAATCCTCATCCTCTGCACCGACCTTCTTTGCTGCCTCCTTCCACCCATTATTTTTTCTGCTTTTTATTATTGCTATTATTTTTTATTTTTCATTTTTTTGCTTCATGTTTTTGCTTTTATGTTCATTTCTTTGTTTTCCATTTTTTTGTTTAGTGATTTTTTTTTTTAAAAAAGTTTGTAAGTTTTTTTGTTCCATGATCCACTCATTCAACTCCTTCCTCTTTCTCTCCTCCTCCTCTTCCTCCTCCTCCTCCTTCTCCTCTTTCTTAAGGATGTGACAGACAAACTGCACAGCTAATTGCTCCTTATGACTGAAGCCTCAAATCAAGTTAATTGAATTTTTTCAAAATCACCACGTAATTAAAATAACATCACGTACATAAAATAACATCACGTACGTAAAAAAAACATCACGTACATAAAAAAAGATCGCGTACGTAAATAAAAATCTCGTACATAAACACACATCACGTACAAAGACACGAAATAAGAAGGCAGGAATGCTAGGGAGTGGTGTGTAAAAGTGGAATTAAACGAGTATTTATTGAACGAAGAGGAGCAAGGCTGGAAATTGAATTTGAAATTAATAGATAGAAAGCTGAAGAATGGATGGACTGATGGATGAATGATGGATGAATGAAAAAATCGATATTATGGAAGGATGAATTTAATAAAGTAATGAGAAAAAGTTCATTTAAAGAAGGAGGCACTAAGAAGATGTATTGATGAGCAAATTTATGAATGAATGGATGGATGGATGAATATATATATAGATTAATAGATGGATATATGGATTGGTGGGTGGATGAGTGGATGGAGGGATAGGTATATAGATGGATGGATGGATGGATGGATGCGTGGAGAGATTAAAAAACGAAAATCGGAAGTAAGGAAGTCTAAAGTCGTGTGTATTTGGTGCAAAGCTATTATATTGCCTGCTATGCTGATTCAAAATTAGCTTCTGTGTTCTGCCGGGTAGGTGGGTGAGTGGATAGGTAGATGGGTGGATAGGTGGATGGGTGGATTGGTGGATGAAAAGTGGGTGGATGGATAGATGGGTGGTTAGGTAGATGAATGGGTGGGTGAAAAGTTAGGCAGATAAATGAATGAATAAAAAAGATTGAGTGATGGAATATTGACTCAAACGAGGATGAAAAAGTGAAGTATTGATTTCAAAATTTCAAAAAATTCAAAATAGGCTACCGAAGCAATAGGCGAATGAATGTATTGATAAATGGATGGATGAATAGATGCATGGATGGATGGATAGATGGAAAGACGGATGGATGGATAAATAGATGGATGAATGGGTAAATATTCAAAAGCATGGATAGATGGATAAATCAATTTATAGATGAAATAATTGAATTTTTTACGAAAACTGTTGACATTGAAAAAATAAAAACCATCAAATTTGCTGAAAAACGCCTAATTTATTTGCCAAAATGAACTTACTGCCATACATATCGAAGCCTCCACTACTAGCACAAGTGCACCAGCCCTCCTATAACCACCAATAATTGTTATATGCTGTCATTTTCATCCTCCATTTGTACTGCAACAGTTTGATGTATGCTTGTGGAGAAACTAAGTTTCAATTTTTATTTAACTTCTCATCATTTTTAATTTTCGAAAAGTCTCATGTTTCAAAGGTGCACTAAATGTGCATTAAAAATGAAGAAAAAAAACTGGAAATTCTAAAAAATAATTAAAATCAAAACGAGCAACATCAGACAAGTGATGTGAGATGGTAGGACATGCGGACATACAAGCAAACATCTGAAAAGACAAATATATAAACATTTAGAACAAAATGCAAAATATTAAAAAAAATTTATAGTAAATTAAAAGCATAGAATAATAGGAAATTAAAAGGTTAAATTAAAAATTGGAAAAATACATAGAGGATGAGGCATTTAAAGAATTATCGAAAAAAATGAGCATAAAAAAATAATATGAAAAATATAAAAAAAAATAAAATTGAATAAATTAACTAAAAATGAATGCAAAACAAATGAATGAAAGCAAAATGGAGATAGTAAAAGGTACAAAAGAAAGCAAACACATCAATTATGAGCTCTGAATGGGAACTTCACACAAACTTCAAGTTTTTCAAAGCATTTCAAAGGTGTGTTCATTCTATAAGGTGGTTGGATTTAAATGAATGATAAATGGATGGATTAATGGGTAGAGGAAAGGAGAAAATGAACGGATGGATGAAGGAGTAGATGAGAGGAGCAAATGAATGGATGGATGAGAGGAGAAAATGAATGGATGGATGCATGGGTAGATGAGAAGAGAAAATGAATGAATGGATGCATGGGTAGATGAGGGCAGGGAATGAATGGGTGGATTAATGGATAAACGAATGAGTAGATGAAGGGAGCAAAAAAATGAATGGATGAATAGGTGTGAAGGAGGAAGAAGGATTGTGAAAAAAAATGTTGGTGAAATGATGGGCGGATGAAGGCAGATAGGAATGAATGTTGAATGAAAAAGAAGTGTATGGTTGAACTAGGTAGTTAGATTTGATAGATATATAGATAGATAGATAAAGAGATACATAGATAGATAATTAGATAGATAGATAGATAGATAGATAGATAGATAGATAGATAGATAGATAGATAGATAGATAGATAGATAGATAGATAGATAGATAGATAGATAGATAGATAGATAAATGTCTTAGGCTTGCACTAATGCTTGCCACCTCATGTGGAAAATAAAAAATCAATAATCGTATGAATAATAAAAAATTTAAGTAAATATTGAAAAAGAAAATTTTATTGGCAAGTTTTGGGAAAATATTCAGAGCAACAAATAAATGGTCGAAAATTGTTATCACCATCATCAACACCCCCTCCCCCATCATCATCACACCAGCAACATCATTCTTATCATCGCCATCCTCACCCTTATCATCATCATCATCATCATCCTCCTCCTCCTCCTCCTCATCATCATCATCCTCCTCCTCCTCCTCATCATCATCATCATCCTCCTTCTCATCATCATCATCATCATCAATCATCGGCTATATAAGAGCTTGAAATGTTCTTGAAACACAAGCAAGTAGAATCTCGCAAGAAAAATGGCGTCTTAAAGCAAGCTGGACTTCAATGTAAACCATTTTCTGTCTTGTTCTCTCTTTATTATCGCTCACATTACTCACATCTTTAACATTTTGTTTTTTTATGAGCAGAACAGCTGAAATATAGCCCCAAAAATTATGAAAGTTTGCAAAAACTAAAAAAATATATACATTAGAATGATGGCCGACATAAACACACAAATGCAAAACGGAAGTGCTTCTTAAAGCGGAAAAAGATCAAAATGATCTTATGATCTTTGCTTCCGGTATTATTATGTGTCTTTGGTATAGCGTAAGTGAACACGACATAGGATGTAATATTCAATAATTTCAACTTGAAATTGTTCACACTAGAAAATTTATCACAAAAGGCTTCTAATTCGCTTCAATTTATTTAATATTGAATTTAAAAAAAAACAATTATATTTTAAACTTTAATCTTGATAATAATAAAAATAATAAAACAAAGATGGCGATATGAAGTTGCAAAAAAAAAGCAATGACAAAATGGTATCATCATCATCATCACCACACGAACCTTACGTGGTGTGTAATGTCAAAAAGGAGCCAAAATTATTTAATTTAGATTATTATGATTTTATTCTTCTATTATGATTTTTATTATTTGAATTTAATGAGTTAGCACTCGAGCACGGCCTGTAATGTAACCCTTGTTTGTGGTAGGAGAAAATATCATAGGAATGTTATTAATAAAAATAATATAAAAGTTGAAGTAAGCAGAAGTATTCATTATAAATCATAAATTATAAATAACAAATATAAACTATTTTTAATAAATCCTAAAGAAATAGAATAAAACCTCCAAGTTATAATTTTTAAATAAAAAACTTAATAATTAAATGCTATTGAGAAATGATGGGCAATTATTGAGAATAATTAAGAGCTTATGACATTCTGCTTCCAAGTCATTGTTTGATGAAAATCTTGCTTGGGCAGATAAAGATCCTAGAAAAGCTTTTCAATCTTTTATACATATGTGCAACACACACACACACACACACACACACACACACACACACACACACACACACACACACACACACACACACACACACACACACACACACACACACACACACACACACACACACACACACTCACACACTCACACACACACACAAACAAACACACACACACAAACACACACACACACAAACACACACACACACACATACAAATCACCATCATCCCTTAAAAAGCTTTGATGACGCTAACACGACAATGACGTCAAGGGACTTGGAGAGCATAAATATTAAATTAAATTATGTTCATGTGAAGCGCAACAAAATTTTTTAAAGATAAAACTCCAAGTTATGTGTGTGGTGTGCTGCAGGAACGGAGGGATTTCAATATTTTTGTATTCCCCACAATTTGTTCATCAATATATTGGGATAAAACCCACGTCATCATGATCAAGCAAAAATCCATAATTACCCTGATGACAGTTAATTTCCATCGAAAGTGACGTCATCGACTTCATTTTCCCAAGGTGTATTCAAGAGACCTGAGTGTGGTCTAGAGGAGTTGTTTTTTTTTGAATGAAGAATTTTTTCACAAGGCATAAATTTAAGCAATTAAGTTGAGCAACTAACGTCAAAAAGTCTTATTATAAAGCAATCTTGTGGTGTTTTGTGGCCATTTGGTTGTTGATTTAAAGCATGAAAATGTTTAATAAGTGCTCAAACCTTATTGTTGCCAGAGTTTTGAGAAATTATAAACTGAAAAAAGTATATGTTGAAAATGTTGAAATAGGTTGAGAATCAGCGTGAGGTAAAACAAAAAAAAAGAAAAAAAATAAAATAAAAAACAAAAAAGAGCTTAAATTTAAAAAAAAATTTAAAATAAATAATACTTTTATAAAATATACAAAATATATCCTATAGCAAAATAAATATGACGGCATGATGGGACATAAACCCAACATATGGTTAAAACAATAATGGAATAATAAACTAAATGTGATGTAAGAAACAACAATAACAAAATGAGATTCAAAAATTGGCACCATTTCCACTTGCATGGCGCACACAATCGAATTATGAAACCATCTCCATTGAAAAATTTGCATGCTCCATTTCTTTCAGTCAATCTCTCCATAACCGGCATTTTTGTGAACTTTATAACTCGTCATTTATTTGTTAGCATTAGCCATGTAGAATGTCAAACTAAAATTTGTATCGGTTACTTACAAGAACGTCATCAAACTTGGATTGATTTAGTAATAACTAAAATTTTTTCATCAATTCATCCAACCATTCATTAACCTTCAAAGTCACCCATTCATCAATTCATCAGACTAATACTCTTTATTCATCTATTAATTCATTCATCCATCTATCCATCAATGCACAGGTGAATGGGATCCTTGAGAACACAGGCAACAACCTGAGGATGGTCATAGGGTACAGACCTTCTGACTCACTGCAGCATGTCAACTTCAGGTGAGGTGGTGAAGAGGGGTGGTAAAGAGGGTTGGTGTGGGTGTTATAGTTATAGTGGTGATGGAGGTAAATAGATGGAGTCAGGTGGTGTTGAGACTGAAAAAAAATGAGACAAAGGAGGTGATCATAGAGATAGGGGAGGCTGAAAAGGTGGTGAAGCTGACTTCAAAAGGCTGGGAAAACTATTTTTAGAGTGAAAATCTTAATAATCTACCTTCAATAATATCAGCACTACATCCGAGCATAACGCGAATGAGTCTATCATCAATAACTTGAATCTTCCCTTATTTAGAAAATACATGAATTTTGAACTGAAGCAAAATAAAATTAAACTAAACATGGCTTCAGTTGGGAGCTTGCCATCTCTCTTATGATGAGAGTTATGTTGACTGGCTCACATCTTCATTTATGTTATTGTTTATTCAAATTCTCATATCTTATTAATTAGTTTTCAGTGTTTTTTTTATTTTTGTTCAATTTTTAAAATTAATTAACTTTTTGAAAATTGTTTTTCTACATTGATTATTATAAATATTATTAAAAACATCTTTATATAGCATCAATATAACACAAAACTAAACGATTAAACGCATCTTGTTATGTTGTAGATATGACGCTAAAATTTGTTTGTTCACAACCTCTTGTTGAAACGATGAAGTTTTAGAAAGCTTCCGAAAAAAATGTACTAAATAAAGTGTTTATTGAATGAATATAAATTAACTAATTAAATTACTTGAAAAAATTATTAATTAAATTAATTAAAACGATTGTTAATTAACTGAAATGCTAGTATGTTTCTAGCTAATTAAATGCATGTCTACCCCTTGGAGCTGCATAACCAGACTTCATTATTTAAACTTCAAATAAATAAGAAAAAATTAAATGAAGAAAAATTAAATGAAAGAATTAAATGAAGAAAATCAGTATTTCGGAAAAAAAGGTTTGAATGAGCAAAGAAGTAAATAACGGCTTTTACGACCAAACATGTAAATAAAAGCAAACAAGTGAATACTTAAAAAGTATATAATTTAAAAAAAAATTAAGAAGTGGAAAATAAAAGAAAAGTCAAAATAAAAAAAAACGAAAAATGAACAAACAAAGAAAAAAAAACAACTCAATGGATTAACCCCACAAACGATTTTCACCACTAACCACTGCAGCGGAGGACCTCTGGCTTACAGGTTCCAAGCACACTCAGTCATCTTCCACTTTGGCCTCTCCTCTCTCAACGGCTCTGAACACACTATTGATGATGCTAGGTTCCCTATGGAGGTGAGTGGGTGGGTTGGTGAGAGGGCGATGATGTGAGTGGGTGGGGTGTTTGGGGAATGATGGAGTGGTGGGGTGAGATGGATGGCTTAGTGGGATTTTATGGTTCGTGATGTGTAGTGATAGGTTTTGTTGCAAGTGAGTTAAAGTTTAACGTTATATTATAGGGAGTTGAGTTCAAGAACAAATACGAATCTCTCATACTTTAGTTCTTTTCAAAATGTGGGGGGGTTATTGGAGTGGTCATGAGGTGATGTATATAATGTTGATGATCATGTGATGCTATCAACTCAAAATACCTACACAAAAATGAATGAAACAAAATATTTCGATAAATATTAAACACTATCAAAAAACAAAAACTCAAAAACTGAATGCAATACAAGGAAGTTCAGGCCACAGTACACACCACTTTCCATCCCATTAGTGACATATTTGAAGAAATAGATTTTAAAAATTTTTCCATGCTTAGAGATAATCTGTTGAGCTATTTTTTCTTCAGTTTATCTATCTATTCATCATCTGCTATGATTAACGTGGCTCAAGCAATGCTCAAATATTTTTCATCTGAGGATTTTAACTGTTGCTTGAGAGATGTTTTGTGGATTAGTTGTTGGTTGAAAATGTTTTTTTGTGGATTAGTTGAAAATATTCTACGTGTAGTGAAAATAACTGGAATATTTCAACATAGTTCATCATGAGGAACGTGAAATATTGCGGGACGTATGATATAGTGGTCATGGTTGTATATATCGAACTATTGTATCAAAGTTGCTGAACGCCCGTTTGGCAGGTAGATGTTCCAAATGAGATTAAAATCATTGTATGCTTTTTATTTCTTGAAATGATTTATAAAAACTGTTTTGTATGTTTCAACTTCAAAAATAAAAATTTCTTGTACAGAAAAACATACGAGGCTTTTCAAAGATTATTCTGTATAGAGGAATGCATATTGAACCGTTTAACTTGAACGGTTGGAAGCTTTAAAAAGTGCATTTAGCTAAAAAAAAATTAAATTTTCTACTAGAAAAGTCTTTTCACGAGTCAGTCTTTTGTGAATGAACGTGTTATTTTCAAATCTTCACACGGTGACGGAGCAAACTCAAGTTTGGGAAAACTTTCAATTAAAATGTTTCTACGGAGAAAAAAATAAATTTAAAAATTTAAGCCTTTAGTAGATGTGGTTTCTAGACCAAAATATTTCTCACAATGTGAATAATGATTATTTTTTCTTTTATGAATATATTATTATTTTTGTTTTTATTGTATAATAACCATGGTATTGTGTCATAATTCATCTCGGGAAGGAATGGCCAAGGTAACATGTTGATTCTCGTGGGTGCGTGTATTTATCACTGTATGACACGTCATAAATGATTAATACCCCTTATCAAACACACCCTCTAAATAACCTACCAATGAGGTTGTTTCTCAAGAGGAATACACCCTTTGGACATAGTTGTGTGTGTGGTTATGAGAGGGGTTTTTGTAGAGTAATAAGGCTAATAACCATGAAATTGAAAAATATTCAATAGTATTATGCACAAAGCTTGAGATTTGCTATAAATTGCATTAAGTAGCTTGTAAGCCCTTTTGTTTGAACCCTCCTATTACCTTCGAGCCCAACCATCTTAACCATAATTATTGTTATTAATAGAATGGGATGAACAAATTGATTGAGAGTTTATGCATAGTTTCTAAAAGCAGTATTTTAGATGTTTTGAATAAATTTAAACTCTAATTAATGTCTGGTTAAGAAATTATACTCAAAATTTTCGAATGTCAATGTGGGTTTGATAACATTAATATTTCTCAATTTTTTTGATTTGTTTTAAAAATTTTTTTAAATTTTAAAACTTTCAAAGAGTTTAGTTGAACACTTTTTCTTCATAATTTCTAAAGGGATTAGAAACCATTTCAAATCTATGGTTTCATTGAATCCCAGCTATTTCGACACTTAAACAATGTATAAACTTAGGTTTTAAATGATGCCAAGATTTGATGGGCATTTTAAAATTCTATTTCAAGATTAGGATTTTTTGTGCTTCTAATCACGTTTCCAAAGGCTTAAAAACGAACCAAGAAAGATTCAAAAGATATAACTAATCGATGCATGCTTGGAAATTTTAAAAAATTATTATTTTTGTGGTGTTACTGGTTTTACAGTAAATAAAATAAAAATAAAAAATATAAAAAAGATATTTTGTAAATTTTTAATTCATGAAACAAAAATGTACGAAAAAAAGACAACTTCACAAAAAACCACATGAAACAACAGTCCTACATAAAAACACTACATTTCAAAACTTTACCACACCCCGCTTCATACCCCAACATCCATTTTGACCACTTTCCTTTGCAACACACCAAACCGCATTCTCTCCCACTTCACAAAACTCCATCGAACAACACTCCACCACACCCTTCACAACCCTCCACCCCGAGAAATCTCAGACCACACTATGACATTGCACCACACTACATCCCATTCAATTTCCTACCTAAACAATAGTCTTCACATAGCACCTTTAAACACTCTACCACATCAAACCCATCACACGAAACACTTCATTAAATCCCATCGCACCACACACCACACTACCACAAATATATCTCAAAATAGCTCTACACCCTCACTACACGATACACCACTCACTACCTCTCCCCTCTACCACTCCCCCATCTCTCCACCAATATTTCTTGTAGGTACTTTTCCCTTTCACCACACGCCAATACAAATTTCACAACACAAACACTGCAGCTTATCGCACATCACCAACTATCCCACCTCACACCACTCTGTTACCACTTCAAACCAAAAGTAACCAATGTTTTTGTGGTTTTATGCCACATTTTAGTACACGCCACATCCTACCGAATCTCACCATGCAACGCCAATATATGTTTCCCTACACAATACTGGACAGCCTACTTCACAACATCACACTACCCAATCTCACCCAACCATTCCATCATTTCACCACATTACCACCCTACTATCTTCCCACCACACCACACTACTCCACATCAATCCACCATCCCACCGAATCACACCACACCATCCTTACCAAACCCCACCACCCCACCTTCTTCCCACCACACTACAAGTTACCAATATTTTTTGTAGGTCCTAATATAAATCACTCTGCGGTCCCACATACGGATAAAATATTTGATTATTACAAATCCATGTTTTTTTTGTCGACAAAAATCGTCACCGAATGATTAATAGGGGCAGGTTGTTATGGTGGTCGTAAGCATGTTTGTGTGTGTGTGTGTGTGTGAAACCGCCTTATGGTGGATAAATGTGTGTGTGTTTGTGCCTTTCATTTTATGAGTTTATCGGTCTTTTATATTTTTTATACTTTTTCCATTTAAGCATTATTATTTCTGTTATTTTTTATTAGTTTGTAAACCACAAAGCTATTGAGGACTTTTATACCTTTTTAATTATCACAACACTCGAAGCTTTTACGCTTGTCCTTTTAAAGATTTCTAAATATCTTTCGTGTCTGACTCAACGTGTGTGTGACTATTTTCACATTGTGTGCGTGTGTACGTTTGTTCTTCTGTAATCATTTGTGTTTTTCATGTGTTAGATTTTATTCACGGAATGAACGCAAAATCTGTTGAAGAAAAATGATGGCACCTTAATAACAATTGAACCTCCTTGCCACTGTTATCATCGCCAGTCTTGTAATTATATTTCTGGTAGTATAGCATAGACCTCAATTTGCCCGTATTAATGCTAATTCTTCTATCAATATTTTTGGAAGCCAGCTCTAATGAAAAAAAAAATGAAAACGTTGAAGTTTTGAAAATAAATCAACAGGACCTTTGTGAATGAATAAAAAAAACCTCTAAAATAGAAGAACGATTTAGACAAAACAATTTTTTTTGAAAAAAGAAAACAATTGAGAAAAACCAAAAAAACCACCATTGAAAAAACATTAATCTGGAATAAAAATGCGTTCACAATGGAAAGCATGGAAACAAAAAAACATTGCAAAAAAATGAAATCCAAAAATACACAAAAAATAATATATAAAGAAAATGTTACAAACGAAAATTAATGAAAATTTTAAAAAGTGATAAAACTAAAATGAAAAAAAATATATAATAAAAGATCAAAAATTAAAATAGAAAAAAAAGGATGAAGGTCCTGGCGGGAGATTGCATGTATTCTCTGGAGTCAAACTGTTTGCAACCCCAACTCCTCTTTAATGCTTGATAGAAAAATTATTTCAAATCATTTTTCATATATGTTTATAATGTTTTTTAAAAATGGTTTTTCAAATCTAATTAACCTTTGGAGTCTTTCAACAATTTTTGACACCGCTATTGATTTTACAGCGCTATACAAATGAATATAATTAAAATTGAATTAATCGCAGCGTATAAAAACGACACTTAATATAAACAGCTTCTATAAACACCACAACAAAAAGCATTTTCAATTTTTGACATTTAGGCGAACAACGTCACAGCTGAATGCTTGGATGCGTGTAAAAATGAACTTTGCTTCATAGAGCATGTTTGGAAAGATCATGAAAATATAAAATATGGTGGAATAAAAATATAATAAAATAAAAATGATGCAACAATATTATAAAAACTAATATGGAAATATTACGATGAAATGAAAACGCTATGACAAAATATAAATATATAAGAAACATTATAAATGCATAATAAGAGTAAAACTGAAAATGCTTTAAATAATATACTATTTTTATATGAATAATTTCATTATTGGATTGGTGGGCTTCGTTATTATTTCCATCTAAGTTATTTTATTTTCACACTGAACTTTATATCACTCAAAATCAAACCACATATGCAAACACAACTCACCATCAATGATGACAATGGGCACCATGTTTGAATGGAACCCATGCATTTGATGGGTGCCACGAAAACAGGATGATGCAGTCATTTTGAGTTTGAAGTGGTGCTAACGCATGGGGATTAAAACTACATTTATTTTTACGGTTTGATGCCGAACAAACAAACTTTAAAAGCTTTGTAGCCACCCAAGAGAGGGCGCTACTCAAAGAGGAAGTTTGAAGTTAAAAATAAACTCGAATAAATTCGGCATTTAAAAGGAGATCTTCAAAGCGCCCAACACACAACACGCCCCTCCATCACATACTCCTCTTTTTTCCATTTTTTATTTCTCATCAAATTTGTTTATTTGACTTTTAAATTCACAATAATAACTTGTTTTTATAATATTTTTTCATCTTTCTTGCCACTGAGGAGCCGATCTTTTGTGCTTGCAAATGTTTTGTGTTTTTATTGTGCAACTTGTATTCTCCAGTTAACAGAACTGAGTCTTAACATGACCTACCATTGCTATCATCATCATCACCATCCCTGATGTTTTTCAAGAGTTAAAATAATTAGACCTATGAAGGTGCACAATAAGCAATCATCATTTTATATACTTTGCCATATCATTTCATGTGATATCCTACTTAACTACATAACCTAACATCATTATCACAATAAATTATATTGAAACCACTCAACATGAATTATATCAACATAAACAAAGCAACTTTATTGAAGTTAATGTTACTTTCATTTAAAAATAGTGAACAAGTTGCACTGTACAAGTCTACAAACGTTTGGACAAGGTTGTCAGTTTGATGAGGTAGCTTGGGGCCAGGGAGGTTTTGTTGATTTCAATAGTCTCAATACAAATTATTGAAGAAATTTTCGAACGAAATAGAATTGAAATGAATATGAAAAATTAAGAACAAATGAAGTCTGTGTGAAAGGAAACATACAAAAGAATGTGTGGTCAAATTTCACGATAGAAGTTTAATAGTCTAAAAACTCGTTTTTTTTGTTCAACTTTCAATTCAAAGTATCGATATAATGCTTGGCTTGTTAGATCAAAAATTTAAATACATTTATTCAAGCAAAAGCTCACAGCAATCGATTAATTGAAGCTAAGAATAAGTCAGTTTTTAAAAATTCATTTTTTAAATGCAAGCGTCAAAGTTCTATATGGAGATACGACAATAGAAATTAAGAAGAATTCAATGAGATTGAGAAATTTTAAAAGCATTTCCCTCCCCTCCAAATTGTGAGGTATCCACCTGGAGTGCTCTATAAAACCATAACAGCATCGTGGAGAAGTCCTCGAAGGTTGTTTCCCTGCAAGATCTTTGGTTTTTAAAGTTTATGAGCCCGAAAAAAATAATTTGTGGATTTTTGTAGCTTCAACACATGAGAGAGGATGAAATAGGATGGAAAGATGTATGAGGTTTGTGGAATGTTCAGTTACACAGCCAACCATATGATTTATGTACAAATATCACGTGATGGTGATAATGATGGTTGTGGTGGAAATGGTAGTAGTGATGATAATTATTTAAATAATCACAAAGCTAAAAAAGTAGATAAATAGATAGATAGAAAGATAGATAGAAAGAAAGAAAAAAAGAAAAAAAGATAGATAGATAGATAGATAGATAGATAGATAGATAGATAGGTGCGTGATGGGGAGTGACAACAGAAAGGCATTGAGAAAAGCATGGAAGACTGATCGCTTGATTCTCTGGTATCTTTTAATGAATCTGATGCTGTATAGATAGAGTAGATGGATGAATAGATAAGAAAATGGATTATCGCATAAATGAAGTTATGAATTGATGGGTGTGTGAGATGGGTTGATGGATGGAAGAAAGGTTGGTTGGGTGTGTGGTCAGGTGAGTGGATGCATGTATGAAAAAATGAATTTTAACGAATAGTTCAATTGAAAATGAAAAAAGAATGTAATTTATGAGCAATCACATCTTCATAAAGATTAAAGGATACAGATGAAGATCCAATAACTGGATGAAGTCATGAAGAGTGGAAAGGAATGGGTTGATGGATGAGTGAATGGTTAGATGGATGGGCGGCTAGGTTATTTAATCAATAGAAATGAATCAGTTATGAAATTCGGTAACGATATACAGCAGAAAAACAAAAAACAATTGAAAGTTGTGAATTTTGTGAGTGTAGCTCATTTGACTTCATCTACTGATCAAACAATCTGTCACTTATTCAGTTTTCACTGGCGAAATATCCTTTTAATTTGAATTTTCAAACAATAGTATCCAACCAATGTTGAAAGTTTATTTAATTAGTGGTATGTTGTTAATGCAAGCAGTGTAACAGTTGAATCATTTTTGCAGTAGTAGAAGTAGTAACAGTGGCTGCATGGTATATTTACAAAATCATTGACAAAAAAAGAATAAATTTTGTGTGTGCGAAGAAACTGCTAGTTCTAAACAATAAGTATTTCAAAACTATAATTGAATTTTGTTTGAAAGTTTTGAAACGCAAAACTCCCAAAACTGCGTGAGTCCCACAGCTTGATGGCCTTTTTCAAATATATTGACCACAAGCTAATCACTCTTCATATATTTCAAATAATTTGAAATTTCATCATTTTCCATAATGAAGATCGTTTAATTTTTTCGTTGAAGCTTTTTCTATACTTATTAAACGATGAACTTAGCTGGAGTTGGAAATTTGAATAAGTTCAAATAATGATGGTGATTAATCAAAAACCAAAATAATGGAAAAAAAAATCAAGATAAACGAAAAAAAGAAATAAATATATTCAAAAAACAACAAATGAAATGAACTTAAACTAACTTTCAATACAAGGAAAACAGCCGAAGCTAAAAAAAAACACAGAGTATTGAAATTTAGAAATAAAAAACACGAGTGAGAAAAGCCTTCGATACAACTCAGTATTAACCTATACACACTGGCACAAACAACAAGAGACAGAAACAAACACACGGGATTCAACCAGTAAATCTAGCTGGGTATTATGATATGATAGCTTATCTGATGCGGGATTTGTGGGTCGTTTATCACCCTTCTATCGTCCCTGTTTTTCGATTATTTTTTTTACTATTTTTCAAAAATAAATTTAATTTTCAGTTTACACATTTTTCACCGTATATTTTTTGTTTACATCGTTTTAAAGAACTTTGTTTCATTTTAATCATTTTTCAAACATTTTATCATATTTTAATTAATTTAATTAAATTTTTAGACTCGTCTTCAATAATGCCATCACAATATTTAATATCAAAGCTTGCTTATCATCGCCATTATCAAAATCTTTTCTCTTAAGCACTACCAAGATAAAAGGCATTTTGTGAGAGACTTCAGAAATTTATGATTAGCACAATTATGTGGGCAACATGGGAGATGATACGGAAGACATTTAGTTGGGCTTATATGAAGCAACACTTGAAGAGAAATATATTGTAAAACAGCGCAACATAAGTTCTGCAAAGCTTCAGCCTAATACTATTACTGAAAGTTAAAACGTAGTGTTTCAGTATGGTTTATGATGGCTGTACGCTGGTTGTGAGTCTCTTATTCTCCACACTCATCATTATAAAGCACTTGTTAGAGTCTGACATTATGACGGCATGGGAAGGTGGTGGTCGAATGAGAACTGCTTAGTTGGTTTGAAGAATTTGGGCGTGTATGGGACTTAATCCCTGTTACACATGTCATGATTTAGTTATGCAGCCATTGAACTATGGTATGATGAACAGCATTGAAGATTATAACCCTTTTTTAGGGTTTTTTGTCAATTGTTCACTATAAACCATGGTCCATAATTAATGCTAAGGAGGAAGAATCCTTAAGTAACATACACTACCATGGTGTCACTCAGCTCACCTCAATAACTCTTGTCTGTTCTGCAACTATGACACCATCAATGAAACATATTCCAAACTATTTAATTCCAAATCCCTTGAAGTTTGTATATTTGTAGCATACTGAGTTGTTTTAGTACTAGGCTAATATAGCTATTCATAATATCTTACGTTTTCCAATCAAACTAGGCTAACCAAACTGGATTATTCAATTGCATAACACTACACCTAACCACTTCTCACATTACCACACCACTCCACACAGATACAAATCATGGGCTTCAACTCAGATATTTATGGCAACTACTCTGATGCTTCACACTCCACCAATGGACTCGCTATAATCAGTCTACTCGCTAAAGTAATCTACTATTATTATAATGGTTATTGTTGGGTTTTTGTTATCATTATGTTAATTTATTATTATATTTGTGATAACGAACATTTTTTTTAACCATTATTAGTTTTTTTTATTTATTCTTTACATGTATTGGGATTCATAATATTTGACTGTTATCAATGCATCAATGCAAGTATCGCATGATTTGCAGCCTTAACTTTTGTTGATTTTAATGAATATCATAACCATTGATCTGAACAATAAACAGATTATTAATAAAACTAATATTAATAATAATCATAAAAATAGTAATAAAAATAAACAATAACAATAAAAAATAATAATAAAAAAATTCGAAATGCACATGGTGCGTTGCCTAGACAAGCGCAAAATTGGTGTTCTCCTAATGGCGAGTTTTTGCTTTTATTGCTTTTTTATTTTTTTGTTTTTGTATTTAATTGCTTTATTTTATCAATCAAAATAAAACATTTTTGTTCACTTTCTTGGCGCTGCTTGAGTTCGGTGTTGATACGATGTGTACATGTGTGTGCGTTTTGATGAAGTGTGTATGAAAATGAAAGTTTTTGAGTTTAAGAGCAGCTTTCAATGGATTAATTTGTGTTTATTGTATGTGTAAATATAGTTTTTTGGTGATGGTGGAATGATGTTAGAAAGAGGGGGATGTGTTGGGTAGATGACTACGCCAAGCATGGGGATTGCAACCAATTGAAACTTCATATGTGGAAATATTTCCATACCTCATTAAAAAACTTTTATATTCCAACCATCGATATTCATAATAATTTTGATAGCCTGATCTCTGATGTGTAAACGTTTTTGTGGAAACACACGCACACAAACGCACACAAACACCACACACAGGAAAGCAGAAAAACAAACCCTGAATTGGACATCATGTTCAAAGACCTACAACTCGTTAAATACAGGGGTAGGTGAATCAAAATATTAATTTGATTGATCAAATGTTTTATGTCAACAAGTTTCATTTGTTGAAACAATTATCCAGCCAATAAAATCGATTATAGAAAAGAGATGAATTTCAGTTGGTTGGATTCTACACGTAATTTAAAAGATTGTGCATTACTGTGCTCGGACGAGTTTTATTTAGAGCTCTGTGTGCATGACGTCATGTTACTTCCCGAAATACTTTTTATCTAGCTTTTTCATTTATTTCATGTTCATCGTATTTTTTTGTCCTTCATTATCCTTTTTGTCGTCTTTTTTCAGTCTTTTTTACACCAGTTTTTTCTTGTTTAGCAACCTTTTTTATTTCTTAATTTTATTTTTTTAATGGTTTTATTATTTCTTTTTCTATTGAATATTTTGTCATTTTTTGCAAATTACTCTTTTTCTCATCATCTTCATCTTCCTCCTCACACAGATGAGCTAATTGAAACATGCTTCGATACCACTCCAAACTATCTTCTAGTCTAGGACAAACTTTCATAACATCGATAAAAAATAAGAACATAACAATCTTCTATAAAAACTAAGTAATTATAACAAGACAACGATAAAAATAAATAATTTCTATTTTCATATACTGTCTTCATATATTATCCTTTACTTTGAATTTCAAAATAATCGCAAAATAATTTCAACATTACCAACAACCACAACCAACAAGAATGACAATAACATACCTCCAACCAAACCCCAAAAAAGTTTTGAAAAAAGCAATTTTCATACAAAAATTCACACACAACAGAATTACATGAAAACCAAACCAACCATCACACTATGAATAAGAAAAAAACAACAAAAAAACACACACAGGCCAACAAACCCCGTTGAAGCACATTTCCTTATATGGTCTTATCCCTCACACAAATGCTTACGTCACATACGAGGGATCTTTGACGCAGCCTGGATGTCAAGAGACTGTCACGTGGATCATATACAATAAGCCCATCTATGTCTCCCGCTCACACGTGTGCTTGTGTTCATTATTAAGTTCATGTTTGGCTATTTATTTCAAGTTATCGCTGTTTTGTTTTCATTAATGACCTCCCACACCATCTCATCTCCACTCCCTTCACCCATTCATATAACATTGGTCACCAGTTGGAAACGCTGAGATCACTGCTCAAAACGGAAGTACAACAGATCCCAGGTGATGGTCAGTCTTCTCCGGAAATGGTTAAAACATTTTTCTTTTTTCTATGGCTATTAATATTGATTTCAGAATTAATATTTTTGCTATTGGATAAAAGTAAAATAATAAAATGGCCATTATTATTGTGATAATTATTTTTTGTTTTATTCGCCTTAAGCATATATTAATATTATCATTATCATCATCGTTTTTATTCTCTTTCCTTGTAATCAGTGGTTGTGTTTAAGGAAAAGTTGTGACTCACAACACAAGCAAGCTCACATATTTTCCATTTCTAAAATTATCTTAGAAATTCTTTCTTACCCTAAGATGGCTGCTTTTTGAATAGTCTCTTCTTTTAGTTCTATTTCAAATGGAGAGATGTGCAGATAGTCTTTTAACTAAAACCCTTACTACTATAGGCTCTATTGTAGATTCATCCACAGTTTTCGTGTTTTCTAGCTTATATAATGTTGTTTCACACGAGTTTGGCTTCTTCATTACCTAAGATCTTTCTAGCCCTATGCTGATACCATTTGACACCGTAGTTGAGGCTATATTTTTAACAAGCTTCCTACTTTGCTTGCTACTTTATTGTTCCTTGAATCGTACTTGATCATGATAATGATCATCATCATCGTTATACAATGTGGCCATATGATAAAAGCACGTCAAGCTAACATTGTCGTTGGGAACAAATAAACAATGATGATGATTGTATAATGAGCTCACAGGAACTTTTTATTTTCATTAATCCAATTAGATTATACTGTTGTGTATGTCCCAGTAACTGTGGTTGACAGCAGTCGCCCTAGATTATTGATTCTACAATAGAGTGATGAATAAAAAAAGACCATAAACTGCCAGCCCGGGCTAACGTCCAACTTGAAATTATCAACTTCAAGATCCGCCGTTCCCACACTTAAAAAGTTTGCTGTTGCTGTTATAACAGAAAAGCAGCCTCATCTGTCCATTCTAAGAAATTTATTCACGAGAATCCTAATATAGTCTTTTAGCAACGTTGTCGTGGCATCTCGTACTCCTTTTGAGTTTTATCAATGTGAAGTTTGAGATAGTTCATTTTTAAAATTTTATGATATGAAGGTAGCGATGCCAAATAGAAACTGTGTCTTGGACCATGGCCGTGGTTGAGAAAAGAAACGCTGAAGAGGGACACCAAAATCCTATTGACACTAAGACAAACTATAGAAGGGCCAAAACCAAAAAAGATGGGTTTACGTCATTGTGCAGAATGTGTAAACGAGCAGATGAAACAGTCAAGAAAATGCCCTATAAAAAAAAAAAAAGGTGGCGGCAGTTGTACAAAAATATATGTCTTTAGTACCAGTGCTTGATGATATCAACACAAAGCTGAAAGTTCTAAAAAAAGAAAAAGAAATACTATGAGGTTGAAATATCTTTTGGTTTAAATCGAAAGGTCTGTGAAAGTTATTTATACCAATATTAATTTTGTTTCTTCTTCCTGTTTTTCTCCATCCGAATCTGCACCATTGAGTTTTTTCGTATTATCCTCAAACAGTCTTCCAACATTGTCAACTTTTCCAGGTCTTTCATAACCTTCAGTATTCATAAATGTGGCATCATGCCATGGGCTTTTTTTAGCCTACCCATCTTATGGCTAGGCTAATTTTACTTTTTGTTTGTTATCTTATCTTTGTCTATCAAAAAATGTCGCTAATCTTTTCAAGATCCTTTGTCACATCCCTTGTTTTTCCACGCAAACACGTGTTCCGCGATCACTAAATATACCAACTTCCGCATTATCGGTAAACAAGTAATCGGACGTTAGTCCAAAAGTATCTTTCTTTGAAATCAAGTTAATTTACCAGTTTCCAGCATCTTATGAAACTTCGAGTGTACATGAGGGTGAAATTTTTCAGCCAATAAGCTTTCTCTGCAGATGCTTTTCAAGGGTTCATTTCAGTGTAAATATAATTTTATCATTAAGCAGACGAAGGTGGGAGACAACTTCCGCATTACTCAGAGGTCCTTCAACAGGCCCATCAGAACCAACATCAACTTCAAAGTTAATGTACCAATCGTTATTTTATCTTTTTCAAATTATTCTTAAACACTGGAAATAATTAAATTTTTTTTGAAAAAATAATCAAACATTCTTTTGTTAGGACGACGATTGCGACATGACAAGCAAAATGTTTTACAAGTGTTAGTACTACAAAACCATTTTGATATTATTTCAATAAAGATAAATAAAAAGCTGAAAATAATAAATAAAATTAATTTTATATTCAATATTTTCACAGCTACCCTCACAAGCGGATGAGCGTCTAAAGCTACTTCAATTATTCTGTTACTATTTATAGAAATATTAATTGAGTTGCTAATTTCAGAATCACATGAATATTCAACGAAATATTGGCAATTTTTTAATTTAACATTTTAACTAAGTTAGTTTCATCGTCATCACCACCTTGATCATCATCATTCACACCCTTATTCGTTTTTAATCATAATAATATCAAAGAACCCATTGGTATTAAGTTTCATTAGATGAGATAATCTCCATAATCATTTCTCAACTGAAAAATTTTACTTTCAATGATGATTAAAAGTGGATTAAAAAATAATTGATGTTGATAGAGGTTTAGATTTAGTATTCTTAGTTTCTTTCATTTCTTTCTACTGCATTCGACAAGTATCAAACACTTCAATTGTCAGTTTATATTTTTCGATTGTATATAAAAATACATTAATGTATTTAATATTTTGGAAATCTAATTGCATATTTTTATTTTTAAATAGAAAATATACCATTGCTGAAAAATACTAATTTTATTTTGAGTTACGTTAAGCGCTTTTAAAATTTCCCAGCGTTTCAGTTCTTTGCTCACTTCATGAAAATATTGACACATTTAAATTGAAAATAATATTTGTATAAGTGAATCAATTCTAACAAAACATATATTTAAGATTATTCACAAACCAAATTAATTCGCAAGCAATAGTTTTTATGAATACTATCAAAACACAAACCTGATAGGCAAATCTTTCACAAAGCCAAATGTTTTTCAAATGATATTCCACATATATGTACGATATTTTGCCACATGTCTTTCATAGTCTTTAATTGTTTTCTACATATCTGATGGGAAAATTTATGTATTTTAATAAAATTTGAAACTTTCTTTTGAACGAGATGGTGAAATTATGCCAGGTTATGAAATCGTGTTAGAATATAATTTCTATCACTTCAATTTACAAGGCTTATGGTTACAAAACTTTGCACATAATAATTGCTTTTCAAAAAACATTCAATTGCTGCTTATTCACCTATTTAAATCATAAAACATGTGTTATGTGGGGAAAACAAGGGCAAGCTCTCCACGCACTTATCAATATTTCAATACCTTTTAGTGAAATACACATATAGTTATCAAGGTTGAAAAAAGATTTGAGAAAAAAAAATATATAAAAAGTATATAACTACTGGTAGTAATCAATTGACTAAAATAAAATAATAACTAGAAAAGTTAATAAACAGAAATAATTAACTGAGACTAAATATACTAAAAAATAAACAAACAAATAAAATAAAAAGCATAATAAAGAGTGATCTTTGGTGACGTTCCGAATCAAATACCATATACATAATTGAATTTTAAATGATTAAGTATATTTTCTTATAAATTTTATTTGCTTATTCACGGATATTCAATCCTTCCATCCTCTTTAAAATGACTAATGATAATGATTTATACCTAATATTAAAAAATAAATTATTATAAAAGAATTTCACACCAAAAACGTTAAAAAACTATAAAAGTGTCAAATTCGGGATTTGAATCCCTTCACTTTGAGCAGACGAACCGAACAACATAAAGTTAAACCACAGAAGAATTGGAATAATAACGAACAAAAGGACATTTAATTAGAATACTTATACACCAAACCTCTTCTTTTTTTTTTTAAATAGCTATTTTATAAGCCAAAAATATTCATAAATAAACAAATATTTACAATACTTGAAATCAACAGTTTTTTATAAATATTTATTTACCTGCGAAGGGATAAGGAGTAGTTATCCGTAAAAAAAAGCTAATTTAAATAAAACTTTGAAAAAACCTAACAATTTCACATCAAAAGGTTTATCAAAAATTACTTCTCATTTTTATTAAGATAAAGTAATGAAACTAATTAAATTCTATAAAAAGTTTAACAATACATCAGCGATAAATTTAATGACCATTTCTAACGGCAACGTTACCAAAGATGCAATGAGAACAGCAATCTCTAATTCAGATGATTGTGTCTTTACTCTCGAAAAAGCTAAAAGAGACATCCAGCACTATGTGTAACAGACAGATGATATTGCCCTATGTTCAGACTCTGGATAAAGCTAAAAAACTGTTGCATAATGTAGAAATGGCAGCCAAACTAATAGGTCTTCACATAAATGAGAAAAAAACACAATATATGACATTTAACCAAAATTCTTCAAAACTCACCACAATAAACAAAAAATGCATAAAACTCACAAACGATTTTCTCTAGCTAGGATTCTGGATATATTCCAACGAGAAAGACGTTGACGTAAGAATCGGTAAAGCGTTGCACTACAAAAAGTAAATACTATCTGGAATTCAAATCTGCCAAAAAACTTGAAATTAGCATTTTTCCATACTACAGTGAGCTCTGTGCTACTCTATGGATCTAGTTTCTGTACAATGAACAAAAAGTTAGAAACAAAGTTAAACGGGTGCTATACAAAAATGCTAAGTGTTGTGAATAATGTAAAATAGCCGCAACGTATAAGCAATAATGTACTATACGACAACTTACCAAAGATAACCAATACAATAGCAACACAGAGTCAGTTTCGCAGGACATTGCTTTCGCAGTAAAGAAGTTATACACAAATTGATACTATGGGAACCAAGATGTGGTAAAAATACTAGAAGAAGACCAGCTCGAAATTTTATACACCAACTAACTGATGATACTAATCTAGTTAGAAACAGCTATGAGCGATAGGAAGTATTGGAAGAACAAAGTCATAGAAGTTCGACTGCGGTCGACATGATGATGATATTTCCAAATATTTTTTTTGTAAAATTTCATATTCTAGAAATTTTTCTTCAAGCTTATCCCATAATACTAATCCTCCCTCGCGTCGAGTGGTTAATTAAAAATAGGAATAACTACAGTAAGAGTTTTCAAAACAATTGCAGGTTCAGCCAGAAAAGAGAAAAAAGATCTAAAAAAGAGTGGTTGAAAAGAAGGGCATCCTTCAGGAAAAACTGCCACAAAGGCAATGAAAGCTCTTTTCGAGTCAGATCTTTGAATGTTGGTTCGATGAGAGGGAAGGCTTCTGAAATGGTGGAAACCATGTCGAGGAGGAGAGTCGATCTGTGTTTTTTATAAGAGACTCGTTGGAAGATCAACCTAAAACTTATCGTAGGTAGAGACTCTCGATATATGTATTTTGGTTGTGGGAATGATGAGGGCACTTGTGGTGTAGGAATTCTACTGGCTGAGAAGTGGTGGGAGAAAATTTTTGAAGTGATTATAGTCTTAGATAGAATCATTCTCATTCGAATGGTGGTTGGATCAGTTGATTGTTTTTGTGAGTGTTTATGCACCTCAAGCTAACCTTAGTGATAGTGTAAAAGATCAATTCTATTATGCGCTTCAATCCATCATTTCTAAAGTTTCATCTTCGGAACAGCTATTCATAAGTGGAGACTGGAATGGCCATATAGGATCACACTCTACTGCTTTTGAGGATGTGCACGGTGAACAGACTTTGAGAAAAAGAAACCATGAAGATGAAAGACTGCTAGAATTTGCTGTTGACAATGAGCTGGTTGTTGGTAACTCCTGGTTCAAGAAGAAATTTGAACATCTGGTTACATACCAGTCAGGTGATTGTAAAACCCAAATTGACTACATATTGTATAAAAGAAGTTTTAGAAAAATGGTCTTTAATGTGAAAGTCATTGTTGGGGAGGAGTGTGCAACATAGCATAGACTTATGGTCGGTGACTTCAAGGTTTGTACTCATGCTCATCCCAAAAGGTTTGTTCCTCGTACAAAAGTCTGAAAACTAAAAGACTGGAAATCAAGTTGAATTTTCTAATTTTTTCAATGCATTAATCCAAAGAAATGAAACTGGTAAAACTTTGGATGAGCGTTGGAAGTACCTGAAAAACAATTTGATTAATGTTACAAAACAAGTTTGTGAAGTCTCTGCAAAACATACCTGGAAGAAGCAAACTTGGTGGTGGAATGACAAAGTGCAGCAAGCTGTGTCCCACAAACGCAAATGTTTCAAAGTATGGAAAGCAGGAGAAGAAAGAGAAGCATATCAGGCTGCTAAAAGTGCATCCAACCGTGTGCACATAGCCAAAACTGATGCTGAGAAGATTGCGTTCAAAAAAATCATTTCCAGATCTGTTGAGATATATCGACTAGCTAAGCAAATGCAGTGAGAAAACCAGGATGTCCTTGGGATAAAACGGTGAGAAATAATAATGGCGAAATGTCCCTGGATGTTGATTCCAAAAAAGAGGCATGGAGAAAGCATTATATGAACCTTCTCAATATGGAATTTTCATGTTATCCAGGTGGTCTACACGAAGTCTATCCCGTGGAAGGTCCCAGCAAACTACAGCAATGGTTAGAAAAGCCATTAATAAGATGAGCCTTGGGAAAACAGTGGGTCCTTCAGGTATTGTTGCTGAGATGCTAAAGGCCACAGGTTCAAGTGGTGCTAGTATGATTCAAGATCTCATTGAAGACATCATCTTTGAGAACCGTATACCGTCTGAGCGGCAGGAAAGTCACATAGTCAGTGTATATAAGGGTAAAGGTGATGCTTTAAACAGGTTTAACTATAGGGGTTTGAAGTTGATTGATCAGGTAATGAAGGTTTTGAAGCGCGTAGTGGAAGGTTTTATCGACAGTGGTGATTAATGATATGCAATGTGGTTTTATGCAAGGTCGGGGTACAACTGATGCCATATTTATCCTCCGTCAGTTATAGGAAAAGCATCTGGTAAGTTGCTGGTAAGACCCTCTACTTAGCATTCATTGATCTGGAAAAAGCCTTTGACAGAGTGCCACGAGAAGTGATTTGGTGGAGTATGCGTAAATTGAAAATTGATGAATGGCTTGTGAGAATTGTTCAATCCATGTACAAGGAAGTGAGAAGTAGGGTGAGAGTTGATGAATATAGCAACTCGTTTGATGTTCGGGTAGGTGTCCATCAAGGTTCTGTTCTTAGTCCATTACTTTTTGTTATTGTGCTGGAAGCTTTATCTATGGATTTACGTACAGGTTGCCCTTGGGAGCTCTGGTATGCTGATGACTTAATGGTAAGTGCTCAGTCCATGGATGAACTATTAGTGAAGTTGAGAACATGGAGATCGAAGATGGAGAAAAAGGCTGCAGGCAATGGGTACACAAGAAATACAGTGGCATAAAAGGCCCTCTAACTTCGGATCTTAACTTCCGATGCACTCTTTGCCTTGGTACAGCACGGCCTGTTGATGGGAGATTAGTAAAGGAAGTGATGATTGGTGATGAAAAACTGGAAGTTGTCCCAGAGTTTTACTATCTTGGGAATATGTTATCTGCAAGTGATGGATGTGAGCTTGCTTCAACAGCCTATTGTAAGTGTGCCTGGGCTAAATTTCACCAACTTCATCCACTTACTAATCGCTATTTATCCTTATTGACCAAAGGCCGTGTCTATTCAGCCTCTGTCAGAAGAGCTATGTTACATGCTGCTGAAACATGACCCGTAACAGTTTCCACGTTGAACCGCCTTAGACGAAACGACCTTGCCATGATTCGCTTGATGTGCAACAGCAAAACGAATGATAACATTTACTCTCCCTCACTCCTTTCAAAACTTGGCAGTTGGGATGTTGAGGTAGTTCTTCGTACAAGCAGGATGAGGTGGTTCAGACATGTAGAGCGTAGCGTGGGTTGGATTTCTCAGTTGCGAAAGTTGGATTTAGATACTTGCAAGAAGCCTGGTAGGTCCAAAAAGACTTGGAATAAGCTCATATTGCATGATAAAAAAAAGCTAGACGTGGTTTGTGCGGATCCACTCGATCGCTCTGAATGAAAAGGCCGACTTCGTGATAGAACTTTCAAAAAGCCCAACTCTTGGTAAAGGAAAAAAGCAAAAAGCGAACGAAATATTCAATGCAAAGAATATGCCTCATGACTGGAAGACAAGTACAGTTGTTTATATTAATATAAAGAAAGGTAGTTATCGAGGTGTTGAGCTTTTAGAGCATGAGATAAAAAGGTTTAAAAGGTTGTTGAAAAAAAGACTTAAAAGGATAGTGAAAGTTGAAAAAATGCAACATGGTTTTATGCCTGATAGAAGCACAGTGGACGCTATTTTTATTTATAGAAGAATGCATGAAAGCTACCTTGAAGACAATTGGAAGCTATCTGCTTTGTTGTCATTGAGAAGGCTTTTGATCCTGTGCCAGGAAGTGATTGAATGGGAGCTGTGAAAAAAGATGGTTTCGAAAAATTTGGTTCAAGCAGTGATGTTTATTTAAAAAAAGAGCAAACACGCGGTTTCACGTTTGAAGTGGGCACTCGAAAAAGTTTGATGTTAATGTAGGGGTCTATAAAGAATCGGCTCTTTTACCCTTTTTGTTTGCAAAAGGAGCGTTTTGAAAAAAAAGTTTTGAAGGTGAAGCTTAATAAAAACTTAAGCAACAGAAAAAAGAAAATATCAAAGAAATACACAGACCATAAAACCATCAAACTTTATACAAGGGTTAAAAACAACGATTCAAAAATTTCAAACCATGAATAAATTTAAAAATTTGAAATTAAAACTACATTTAAACCGAACAACTGTGAGAAAAATTAAATATATTGATGAATGAAAAAGATCTCACATTATATATAAAAAACGATGCATAGTAAATGTAAATAAAGAACAATTAAAATAGTAAGAATTATAAGAACTATTAGAAAACATGTTGGAATAATGAAAAAATTAGAGTGTAAAAACAATTATTAAAAGCGAAAAAATAATGACAAAATAATTTTATAGAAGTAAAAAAATTATAAAAAAGGAATTGTAAGGAATTTAAAAAGCGACGGACAGAAATGGATTAAATGAGAAGGTATCAAAACAGGCTGGTGAAACATTGATCGATAATATAACTAAAAAGCTGATAAAAATAATTAATGAGCAAAAAACTAGCCTGGCAAAAAATAAAATTCAATTGATAAGGGTAGTGATAGAATAATGGGCATGGAAAATAGAAAATTATCAATTAAATTTTATAACTAATAGAAACGCCAATAAATATATTGAAAACTTGAGCGAATCTCAATGTTGTGGTGCACAAGAGAGGGTAAAAGTTGATTTTTTTAATGGTTTCAAGCAATTATTAATGAAATTGTTTTCAATAAAAATAAAACAGGTTTTTATTTGGTGTTTTAACAAGAGTGGTTAGTCAAAAGAAATAATAAATGGTAAAATAGAAACTTTTAAAGCAAGTTTATAATTCAGAAAGGCCGCACGATCTCACGCGAGGCCGCCTGCTTTATGATTCTCTAGCCGCTAGCATTGATAAATAATCTTGTTTTTGTTAATGACTCAGTGGCAACAGAAAAATTAAAAAAATTGAGACAACTTTTGAAAACGTGAATTTATTAAATAAAAATTAAAATTGATGTGCAAAATACTATATAATAATATCAAAATACAAGACAAAATAATAATGAAAAAATCGAAAGAGTGGTAGAGAAATAAAAAAAATATAATTTTTCAGGTTTGTGGTTCAATCGAAACAGATACCTACCACACGCATAAAAAAATTATATTTTAAAAGTTAATATAAAGGTGAAATGGTGCTTGACTATGGGGATGTGGTAAAAGTTAGAGTAAGCAATGGTATGATGTTCAAGATCAGAAAGGCAGTTATATTGCCAACAATATTTTATAGGTTGGATGGATGACACGGATACGAAAGATGAAAAGCTTCGTGCTTTAAATTGATAATTACTTTCTGTTTGTTTCCTCACAAAAGATGTAAAAGTCAAATAAAAAATCACAAAAATTAACATCAAAGGCTTTGGATATGAAAAATTGACTGCTTATC
This sequence comes from Pterobdella sp. o SKG-2022, assembly GCA_964035795.1. NCBI lineage: Eukaryota > Metazoa > Annelida > Clitellata > Hirudinida > Piscicolidae > Pterobdella > Pterobdella occidentalis. The sequence goes on from OZ038323.1 coordinate 1,845,589, forward strand.
TTGGATTATCGATGGAGTTTGTATTCTGAAAAGTTGAAACTAAAACCAAGCTCAAAAAAATGATGTTGCTACATCTGATAGTGAAAAGTTTTTGGACGGCAATTTTGGTTGTACTGAATCAAATAGTTAATTTATAACCTGAAGATTTCAATCCAATAACGAGCGATATTTTCGCTTTTTGCGGGTTTTCTGCGCCACGACCAACGACGGTGAGGTCAATGTTGAATGGTAGTGGCACGTAAAGTAGCCCAACATCGCTTTGAACATCGCTCGATCATGGTGCATTTTGTCAATCCTTCAGCGGGAACAAGACTGCTGATCTGTCCATCATTTCGAAATATTTTTAGGGCTAGCAACAATTTCAGACATTCAGATAAATTCTCCATGACTACCAACGTGGCTTCAAAAGTCGAAAAAACTGTAAAACTCACCTTGCTACTATCACAAAACATAATCAGGTATATTTAATTGCAATAGTTTTTTAAAAATTCATGATCAAGTTTCTTATTTACATTTCTCAACAAAATTCCTCGTAATGACATAATAATGCACACATATCGGTAGCTTTTTTCTTTGCACAAGTCAACGATTAGCTTTTCATAATTCGTACAGATTTCAGTAGTAAGTGCTTTTGAAATGACTTCTTTTTGAGGCCCTGATTAACTATTTGTACATGAATGACCTACCAAATTATATCGCATCAACTAAACTACGAAGAATAACATTCTTCGGGTTGATTTTCTCGAACCAAAGTAAAATAACAAAATTTTAAACAATAATTGTTTTTATTATAAGCTTAGTTTTAACATGAAGATAGCTTCCAAAAAGATTGATGGGTTTGCAGATGTTCATGGAGATTTTAGAATAGGCATTAAAAGCGTGGAGAAAAGATCGCTGTTAGAATTTTGTGTTGAAAAGGGTATGTTTGTGGGTAATAGTTGTTTTGAGAAGAAAGATAATAGGTTACTGGAGGGTGTAGTGGTACAGAAATAGATTTTGTGTTGATGAAGGTTAGTCAAAGAAAGTTTTTAAAGGATGTGAGAGCAATTGGGGGTGAGTTCTAACACAAGCTATTGCAAGTGGTTTTAGATGGAAGATGAATAGAGAAAATCCACTAAAGCCATGCCGTAAAAGTATCTCACCAAAAGGTATGGGAGCTTTTAAACGATGAGATAAAGGCGAAATTTTCTGAAAAGATGGAAGTTTTGTATCAAATAAGCGATGAATGAAATGCATGGCTGAAATATGAAACTTCTGCTCTAAAAGCTGCTGAAGAAGTTTGTGGAGTGAGTAGAGGTGAGCCTCAGCACGGTGAAACTTGGTGGTGGATCAGGATGGTTAGAAAGTTATCACAGAGAAGAGAAAAAGTTTCTAGAACAACTCCCATCCGGAGAAAATAAATCCCGTTATGTCTGATAAAAAGAAAGCCTAGAGCTGTTGCTGAGCTAAGGAAGAAAAAGGCGGTAAAAATAATGGAGGATATACGGAATGACAGAAATGTCGTATTCCGTAGAATAAGAATGATGAAGTAGGAAGCAAGTGACTAAACAGGTAACAACAACATTAGACAAAAATGGGAAAATTTTATTTGCCGAAGATGGTCGAAAGAGTGTGGAAGGAGCACATGGAGGCCATCATGATTGAAAAGAATACATGGGATAGGATGGTAAATGTAGAAGTGGTAGAAGGTCACATGGAACCACTTGCTATGAACGAGGTGGAGAATCATGAAAAATGGCAAAGCCAGTGGACCAACTGGGGTTGTCTAGGAGCACCTAGCTGCTTCTCCACATGGGAAGCAAGTTATATTGCAAATAGCAAAGGAAATCTTCGATGGAAAAGACATGCCTCATGACTGGAGGATGAGTACAGTTGTTTCCATTTATAATAAGAAAGGTAGCGTTATGGACTGTGCGAGCTATCGAGGTGTAAAGCTTCTAGAACATGGTATGAAAGTGGTGGAAAGGTTGTTGGAGAAGAGGTTAAGAAGGTTAGTAAAAGTTGACCAAATTCAACACAGTGGACACTATTTTGATTTTTAGGAGAATGCAGAAAAGCTACCTTGAGAAGAATAGGAAGATTTTTATTTGTTTTATTGATTTGGAGAAAGTTTTCAATCGGGTGCCAAGGAAGGTGATTGAATGGGCGCTGAAAAAGAAGTTGGTCCCGGAAAGGTTGATTCAGGCAGTAATGTTGATGTACAAAAGAGCAAAAACGCGGGTTCAGCTTGGACACTCGGAAGAATTTGTTGGTGTAAGAGACCATCAAGGATCGGTCCTCTCGCCGTTTTTGTTTTAAATTGTGCTAAATGCATTGTCTAAAGACGGAAAAAGGATGCTCTATATGAACTGCTTTATGCAGATGACTTGGTCTTGATGGCAGAGACTATGGAAGAACTGGAAGCACAACTCTTCCGTTGGAAAGCAGCTTTTTAATGGAAAAGATTGAAGGTTTATTTGAAGACAAAAATTATGAAAAGTGGTGGTGGTAGTAGGATTGTAGTCTTGGCTAAGATTGATCTATGTGGTGTGTGTAGTGAGTGGCTAAGGTGAATTGTGTGAGATGCAAGACATGTAAGATGCGCGGTGTGCAAGAGTAAAGAGTTTCTTGCAAGATGAATAAAAATTTTGAATGCAGGATTTGTGTGAAGGGTTCAAATGAAAATAATGAAAATATATTTCAAATGGTTGTTTGAGTGAGTTGAAGAGGGTAAATAATTATTGTTATTTAAGGAACAATGTGAATGGTGGAAGAGGAAGTGAGCTAGCTGTTACACGCAGAATAGGACTGGGATGGAAAGCATTTAACAATATGTCTTCTATGTTATGTGGTAAAAGACACACATGGAATATCAAAGAACAAATTTATAGGACGTGTGAGGCCTGTCATGAAATATGGCTCAGAAACTTAGATGGTACGATCCATTAAAAAAAGTATTTTGAGAAGAGCAGTAAAACGGATTTTTCGAATGATGTGTGGTGTGCAGCTAGCTGATGGTGTGAGTTCAAAATATTTGATTGTTAGATTAGGGTCAGATAATAATATAATTGAAGTGGTGAGACAAGGAAGTTTGAGCTGGCTGGGGCATGTGGTAAAGAAAAGGGATGAAGATTGTGTTAAGCAGGCATGGAGGTTTGAGGTTGAAGGTAGTAGAGAAAAGGGAAGGCCAAGGTTAGCTTGGAAGACCTTTGCCGTGGGTTTGACTTAAATCTTGAAAATATTTACGGCAGGTTGAAGTGGAGAGAGAGGGTTAGATCGTGGAAAAGTCAGTAACTCCTTTGGAAAAAGGAAAGATGCTGACTATAATAAAATAAAATTTCATTAAAGTTGAAAAAGAAGAGTTTTTAAAAGGCTTATCTATATCAATTATTTTTTATGCTGAACTTGGCAATGAAAAATTCTTTGGGAAAAAAGTAATAAAATTTTTTTTGATGTGAGGCAATAAAAGAAAAGCCTACAGCTATCAACGTTAGGTTCAGGCATAGATATTTGAATACAATCACTTGGAAGAAATAGAACTAGCCAAATTTAACCATATAGATTGCCTCACTCAAGAAGTTATTACACTATCATAGACACTGATCATAAAATTGTAATTGCGAGGTTTAGTTTGCTAACAAAAGAATTAAAACGTTTTTCTAAAAGAAATTATTTTTCTCATTGAAGGTTCTTTAACAAGAAATGCAAAAATTTCACAAACTAGAGCTAGTAACCAAACACATCAACAGGAATGCAATAAAACAAACCTTACACCATACTGTAATAAAATTATCCGTCAGAAGTCCAAAAAAAATGAAAAAACAAATTAAGATAAAAAAAAAATACAAAGTTAAAATCAGGAAAAATGGAACGCTTCATGAAAAACCTCTGTAAAAAATTTTTGAACAATGTAGAAAATTAAACATTCTGGATCAATCAATCAATCAAATTCTTTTTTCTTTCGTTTTCCTTTACCAAGAGTTGGGCTTTTTGAAAGTTCTATCACGAAGTCGGCCTTTTCATTCAGAGCGATCGAGTGGATCCGCATAAACCATGTCTAGCTTTCTTTAATCATGCAATATGAGCTCGTTCTAAGTCTTTTTGATCCAACCAGGCTTCTTGCAAGTATCTAAATCCAACTTTCGCAACTGAGAAATCTAATCCACGCTGCGCTCTACATGTCCCAACCACCTCATCCTGCTTGTACGAAGAACTATCTCAACATCCCTAATGCCAAGTTTTGAAAGGAGTGAGAGCAAACGTTATCATTCTTTTTGCTGTTGCACATCCAGCGAATCATGGCAAGGTCGTTTCGTCTAAGGCGGTTCAACGTGGAAACTGTTACGGGTCATGTTTCAGCAGCATGTAACATAGCTCTTCTGACAGAGGCTGAATAGACACGGCTTCTGGTCAATAATGATAAATAGCGATTAGCAAAGAGTGGAAGAATTTGGCGAAATTAAGCCTAGACATACTCAAAACGTACTATTGAAGCAAGCTCACATCCTTCACCTGCAGATAAAATATTCCCAAGATAGCAGAACTCTGGGACAACTTCCAGTTTTTCAACACCAATCAGCACTTCCTTTACTAATCTCCCATCAACAGGCCGTGCTGTAACAAGGCAACGAGCGCATCGGAAGTTAAGATCCGAATTTAGAGAGCCTTTTATGCCGCTGCATTTCTTGTGTACCCATTGCCTGCAGCCTCTACACTTAATAGCATTTCTACCCAAATCTGCTTGGCATACACCACAAGGATACTTCCCAGATTTTTTCAACACATCAAGGTTTGAACCAGAAACCATTATCTTTTTCTTACCCATATTCACTCTCAGCCCCTTTTTCTCCATCTATGATCTCCATGTTCTCAACTTCACTAATAGTTTATCCATGGACTGGGCACTTACCATTAAGTCGTCAGCATACAAAATCTCCCAAGGCAACTTGTACGAAGCTCCATGGATAAAGCTTCCAACACAATAACAAAAAGTAATGGACTAAGAACAGAACCTTGATGGACACCTACCCGAACATCACCAACTCTCACCCTACTTCTCACTTCCTTGTACATGGATTGAACAATTCTCACAAGCCATTCATCAATTTTCAATTTACGCATACTCCACCAAATCACTTCTCGTGGCACTCTGTCAAAGAATCAATGAATGCTAAGAAGAGGGACTTACCAGCAACCAGATGCATCTCCTATAACTGACGGAGGATAAATATGGTATCAGTTATACCCCGACCTTGCATAAAACCACATTGTTTATCATTAATCACCACCCCCTGTCTGATAAAACCTTCATAACCTGATCAATTAAATTCAAACTCCTATAGTTAGACCTGTTTAAAGCATCACCTTTACCCTTATATACACTGACTATGTGACTTTCCTGCCGCTCAGACGGTATACGGTTCTCAATGATGTCTTCAATGAGATCTCGGATCATACTAGCACCACTTGGACCTGTGGCTTTAAGCACCTCGGCAACAATACCTGAAGGACCCCCTGTTTTCCCGAGGCTCATCTTATTAATGGCTTTTCTAACCATTGCTGTAGTTTGCTGGGACCTTCCACGGGATAGACTTCGTGTAGACCACCTGGATAACATGAAAATTCCATATTGAGAAGGTTCATATAATGCTCTCTCCATGCCTCTTTTTTGGAATCAACATCCAGGGACATTTCGCCATTATTATTTCTCACCGTTTTATCCCAATGACGTCCTGGTTTTCTCACTGCATTTGCTTAGCTAGTCGATATATCTCAACAGATCTGGAAATGATTTTTTTGAACGCAATCTTCTCAGCATCAGTTTTGGCTATGTGTACAGCAAGGCTGGATGCACTTTTAGCAGCCTGATATGCTTCTCTTTCTTCTCCTGCTTTCCATACTTTGAAACATTTGCGTTTGTGGGACACAGCTTGCTGCACTTTGTCATTCCACCACCAAGTTTGCTTCTTCCAGGTATGTTTTGCAGAGACTTCACAAACTTGTTTTGTAACATTAATCAAATTGTTTTTCAGGTACTTCCAACGCTCATCCAAAGTTTTACCAGTTTCATTTCTTTGGATTAATGCATTGAAAAAATTAGAAAATTCAACTTGATTTCAAGTCTTTTAATTTTCAGACTTTTGTACGAGGAACAAACCTTTTGGGGCGAGCATGAGAGCAAACCTTAAAGTCACCGACCACTATTGTATGCTGTGTTGCACACTCCTCCCCAACAATGACTTTCACATTATAGACGGGTATAGAACATTCTAATTATAAGATATTATTAGTGCAATAGTTAATCTCTGTAACACCGGATTACAGCTTCTTACTACCCGTTTCAAACTTTTCCGCTTTGAAAGGCCTTGCCAAAAACATAAGCTTACGACGGCAAACGTAGGCTGCACGTGTCAAGTTGAACCACCTCAAGCGAAACAGTCTAGCCATGATTCGCTCGATTGCAAGGTTAGAACAAATGATAACGTCTTTTTTGATTCGCTTCTTCCTTCCTTCAGAATGTTGAGGTAAATCTTCGTTTAAGCAAAATGATATTGTTTGAACTTGTGGAGCGTAGTGAGGCAGTGAGCTCGCACATACAAACGTTGGATAGATTCCTGCAAGAAACCCGGTAGGCTCAAAAGGACAAAAAGAAGAACTCATATTGAACAGCAAAGAGCTAGACCGGATAACCGACTTCAAAATAGACCTTTTAAAAATAGCCCGACTCTTGGTAGAAAAAAACGGGATAAAGAAAAGATTGTATTGGTTCGTTGGAATTGAATCAAACATCATTACTAATTGAAAAAATTCAAAAACAAAAAACTAACTTTGATTGTCGTAGTCAAGATCGAAGATTTAATTCAATGCTTCCATGCCATCATAGAGCTTATGATACTCTTCTAAGTTGTAAAAGATCTTCATCTGAGTGGGTGAGCTTGAGGCAGTTTTTTCACTTTCCAACAAGTCCAACATCAGATTCACGTATTTGAAACTAGTAAGTAATTATTTTCATATATTAATAAATCTACCGATAATAGTCATCAGTATAGTTATCCAGAGTTTCAAAGTTTCAAACAGCTTTTTACAGATTCAAAGTTTACAGCTATATCTAATTTATACCAAAATTCCTCCCGAAATTTTAACGTAAAATGTGCAAAAAAAGAATTTTTATAAAATTAGATAAATAAAATTGATTCTAACGAATGAAAACTATGGAACAGAGAAAATGCAGCAAACGAACTTCGAAAGTTTGAAAAAAACGGTTTCATACCAAAACAGCGTCACAAAGACGTTAAATCTAATGTTTGATATTATTATTAAGAAAAAAATAATTTTTTAAATAAACTAATTTTGTTAAAATTGAAACTATATATTTATAAAGTGTTTGAAAATTTTACTTAAATTATCACAATTTATGAAAGATAGAAGAGCTGTTGAGATCCTAGTTCAAAGGTGTGGCGGCTTATTGATAAAAAACCTAAAAGTTTCAGTTAAAAAGACTGGTTTAAAATAAAAACACAAAGAATTTGAAAATGAAACGACAACTGGTGTAAGGCTCACGAAAATTTAGCCATACCGCTCAAGAGCTGCACATTGGGGCTTTATGAAGGTGCGATTGAAACAAAACTGAAAATCGAGTTACACTTTCATTGTGGCTTTCGAGCGTTTGTAATCTTTAAACGGACGATCCAAAAACACGAAAGATGTTAAGATGAGTGAGTCTTAACATTACAACCCGGATTAAAGATTATGAAGTTTCGTTCAAAAATAAATGTTTGTTGGTTTACATTGATTTTTGCTTCCCACAGACTATAGGCATTAACATAGCAATCATCTGTTTCAAAGATAACTTCTTGATTAAGGAACGTTAGTCGTCATTGCTTGAAACTAATGATAAATTAACAAAAATTTTTGAATTCGAGAAAAAGGTTTATTTGAAAAAATTATATCAAAGGCATTCAAGTCGTCAGTTCCATGCAAAGTAGGTTGATTTAATACTTTAAAATTGTTTGAAAATAATTCAACATCATTAATGCTCACAATACAGTGAAAAAGAATCGAAATAAATTGAATCTGATAATAGTTATTACAATACTCAAACGCAAACGTTCGAAGAATTAAGATTATAATTATGTTTCAAACAATAATGACAAAGGCGTGCAACAAACACCAATGATTGACAGACACAAGAAAAATTTATAAATAATTCAAATGAGCAAATTATTTGAACACTAAAGGTAATTTTATTAAGTACAAAGCTTTTCGTTAACAAAGTAACATTATCATCGATAATTTTGATTTGCAGTATTTACTTTGGCTAAAGAGAATTATTATAATTCAAATGAGGTTTTGAATGGGATTAAGACTTTGAAATTTAAAAGTTCCAATTGAAATGTGACCATTAAAAAAGTGATGAACAAACGTGAAAATCTGCGAACATTGATAAACCATGCATCAACACAACACAGTATGATTGAACCATCTAGGAACTACATCAAATCTATCACACCTCATCCCCCCTCCCTCCCCAACGCCGAATGTCTTTGATCACGTGGTTGATGACGTCACACCACTTGAGGCATCCTTCCTTCGTGTCAGCTGACAACCAGTACCTGGTGAGTGAGTGTTTCAATGTTATGTTCCCAAAAGCCGCTTGCCATGGCGCTTTACAAATCTAAGTCATTGGACCAATGACTTCTGAACTAGTGTGCAAGTGGTGTTTTCATAATTATAATTTTTTGAATACTTCCTCAATGGCATATCGAAAAATTTTGAAAATACCATCATTGATTATATGCACACGTTAACTACTGCACAAATGTTGCTGGACTGAAACTTTAAAGGATGGAAATGACATATATCATCACTTTACTTTGTGTTAACTTCATTTTCCGTCACAGTGGTAATAAGAGATGATTTCTTATTGGTTGATGACTCAAACCAAGCAACCAATTGCAGCGTGTTCGGACGAGCACAAACTTCCCACGTGACCATCTTGGCTAACTCGTATTGACAGTTGATAAGATCAATATGGCCGCTTGCAGGCTGTATTTGAAAAAACGAGATATGATGGATTATAATTTAATAATAATTTTTCATAATGTAAATCATTATATTTTGGCATTTTGATGTTCCAGTTGTGAGATAGAGATTTATTTGAAACATAGTAAACTTTAAGTTCAAACGACTAACATACATACACAGTTATAAACTTTAAAAACAACTTTCTCACAAAACCCTTGACCACCTTATCTTCCTCATCTTCAGGATACTTCCAATAGTATATCTTGGTGCCCACCAAACTGCACCACCTCCTCTGCCACACTCCCAAGCCATGTATATCCTCGAACATCGTCTGAGGTGCAAATGATGTTGATCTAACAAAAAAAAGATGATTAGGTGCAACTTGACCAGATGCCCTTTCATGACCAATCACAAACAAGATTATGTTTTAAAAATAGGTTTAAACTAAAGGGTTTGAAATAACATAAACAAGAACATATATGAATGATAAACAACAAAAACTAAACTAAGGTATATATATGCAACATATAGTGAGTGACCTCAAATTTATAAGCTGTTAGCTCAAATAAAATTAAAATTCATGATAAAATACAGAAACAATTTAGTGATTAACGAGAAGCCTACAGTGAAAAGCATGAAGTCTGGCATAAGAAAATCAACAGAAAAAAATGAATGTGTCAAAAAACGGGCTATAAAACACTGCTCGATTATAAGCATGACACTAGATAGACAACAAGAACACCAGGTACCAGGAAATGCTTGTGCTGCAGGAGACTCCTGATGTTCAGACTACATGCCATCAGTACCTCCCCTGCTAACTTGCGCAAGTTCTGTGGCACCTGCCATTCACGATAATACCAGCATTAGATTAGCGATATTAACTTTAACAATAAAAAGAATACCGAGACATCAGAATTATTAACAATACAAAAAAAAATAATATTGAAATACTAAAACTAGTAATAATTATTCAGAAAAATAGTGAAAAATAAAAAATACTTTAGAAAACCTCTATAACACCTGATCGAAGGCCATACGAACACGTGACAGGAAGGCGGTGGTGACGACAACTTCACAAAGTCCTAGAATGAGGAAGTTACAGTGAAGGGGTTGGAAGTGAAAGTTCTTGGAAAGCCTGTCAGAGGAGCTTGAGGGCAGTAGCTTGCGGATGGGAGTGGCCAAAGCATTCACCAATGATGACCTTTTCTTGCTCTTTTCATTCGATTCATTGCTGGATGCCTGTAAGGATCACAAGTGATTTATATCACTGCAAAATGTTTTTCAAAGAAAAAAATTTTGAATAAAGCTTCTTACCATGGTGTATATTTCAAACTTGAGAGTGGAAGCTGATTGGATGTTTTCAAATTCAAATGGACCATTGAGAGTCAAGCTTTCAACTCCTTTGACAGCAGTGATGAGAGGAGAGAAAAAGATTTGTTGGCCGCATGACAAAACCACCACAAAATGATGCGAATCTTCCGTCCTCTCATCTGGAATGACCATAATCATCAAATCAATCTGATCTTTTCTACAGTCTCATCTATAATAAATGTTCTATAAATAACGTATCATAATTTGAAGAATTTATTTTAAATAGCTTATATCTAGATACAATCAACTTAAAATATTTACTCATGTTCTTAATGAGGTCAGGGTGAAGAGGAATTTCTAATTGGCTGATGCTGAAGGTAGCAGAAGTGCTAATGGTCGAATCACTTTCTGAAAGATGCTTATTTCCACTCATTGATGCTCTCACTCTCTTCAACTCTTTCTCATAAAAATCTATTTTTAGTCCTACAAAAATATCAAAATAAATATCAATACAAAAAAAAATATTTTGGAAATCAATGAGGAGCTTAAACAAGATACAAAAGAACAGACTGGAGACGAGGATGATGCGATGGCAGTCCACATAGGTCTTGTTGCTGTGCAGTGAGTGGTGGCTGCTATTGTTCTGTGGAAGTCAAATATTCATTATATCTACATAATTTTAAATGATTAGTATGTCGAATTGTCACTACAAATGACGCATAAAAATGTATTCTACAAAAAATCTCATCTGAAAACTGTGCCCTGGAGGAAGTTAATAAATATGGTGTTGCGGGTAGTTTCTGTTATTAGTATATAGAAACTCGTTTATCTCTGCAAGAAGTGACTAGGCACCTATATATATATATATATATAAGTGTTGACATTTACTCTGTGTGTGTGCGATAAAATTTGGTTGATTCGTATTCTAGTTATTATCGTTAGTTACTCTGATTAGTGAAGTGCTTCTATCTTGTTAATAAAAGTCCATTTGTTCAGTTGCGAACCCACACAAAATACAAGATACAACATATGGCTTGACTATTGCGACTCCCTTCTTTGTGGACTTCCAAACTGACACATGTCTAAGTTGCAATCTCTCTAAAATCACGCAACCAACTGTCCTTCAAACTGATTACTATTCTTCATCTCGTGCTTATTGTCTTGTTCAGCTTCATTGCTTGCCGGTCACACTAAAAGCTCAGTTATGTTACTGTGGCTCACCGCTAATATTCTATATTTCAAGCAGCTGTTTCATTTATATGAGTTTCTTTCTATCAGACACTCATGAGGCTTCAAACTCTGCTTTATGACTGCATCAGCCTGTTGCTCAAAACACTTTTTCAGGTTGCTTTTTTTCACATGCCGCCCTTCATTTATGGAATTCTCTTCAACTCAACCTGCCTTTCTCACTTTCATTTTCACAAACGTTTAAAATCGCATCTATATAGCCGCATCCCATGGCCCTAGTTCTCCTGACTATGAAAGCACTTCTGCAGCAAACCTAATTTGCAAAATGTGCGCCTTACAAATAAATTGAAAAAAAGTAACTGAAAAAATAGAAGCTACTTAATAAAATAAAGATAGAAATGAAGAGCAGCAATTGAATGAAAACATGTAGCAACAAGTGAAGACAAGAAGTGAGCACAAGAACCTCATGGAAGGTTTTGAGGGCATTCTTCGCCTGCCTCAGCACCACTTCCTCTTGAGCTTGCCACCCCAAGAACCTCTGTTGTGCATCATTGTAACTTCAACGCTTGGTTTTCAACAAACTTGTATGATACCTTAATTTGGTCATCATCACCTACTGACCTCACTCTTTCCCTCAGCTTGGCACCCTGTTGATAAACAGTCTAAGGAATTAATGATGATGTAATGCTGATATCAAATTCAAATGAGTCCTCATGTAAAGATTGCACATGGCACAAAAATATTATCTTGTCCGTGCTAATTAACTAATGTTACTTCCACTCATAATCTCATCAGCATAAATTGATCTTCAATAATAATCAATGAATGTGGTTTAATAACAACATGAAGCATTTATCACCAATATTAATCATAATAATTAAATAATTGAACAATGAGGAAAGGCACTGACATCCCTCAAAATAGAAGCATCACCTTCCTCTTTTTTACAGAATTCATCTTCATTATTTTTAATAGTCTTTTTAGTATTATTACTTCTATCATAAGTATTTTTTGAATTATTCTTTTTCTTTTTAGTGTAGTTACTGTTATTGTTATTATCAGTAGTATTAATATTTTTTTTAATATATGTGTTATAATTAATATTTTTCTCATTACTACTGCCCTGCATATCACTTGTGCCACTATTATCATCAACATTGTCATTATGTAACACAGAAGATAAAATGCATTCAGTGTTATCAATTTTGTGTTGACTAAACTCATCACTACCAACAGCTTCGTTAATTTTTAGCCCAGCAGAAAAACCTGTGATATTTTTAGCTTCATTTATTGTAGATGCAGCAGCTTTGATTGTAGCTGCCAGATGATCAGGTGTGACATCAGTTGAATTAATAGACTCATCTGCACTGAAGCTGTCATAGCATTGATTGAAAGCTTCCATGTCATTTTTGATGCCACCATTGGTTACTGAAACATCACTCTTAGAATTGACGTCATCAGTTATTATCTCTGTATTCTTCTTATTATTAACTGTGACTATGTTTTTGTTGTTGTTGCTCATCATTTTATCTTCATTTGTGTCATACACACTCTCATCAAAATGATTATTCAGTAAGTTGTCATTGTTGGTTATATCTTTAATATCATCCTGTATTTTTTTATTTTCGTTAGAACTCATATCACAAACATCAACATTGATATTATAAGCTTTGGAGGTTGGGTTTGTGAAAATTATTGGAGAGGTTGCCATTTCTTGATACTTTTCATTGAAGGGTTGTTCTAAAGGATTCGGCTCACTTATATTTTCTTTGTTGTTTTTTAAATTTTGTTCATTGCTGTTGATGCAGAACTTCAAGATGCTTTTATGAATAAATGTCTGAGTATTTTCTTTAATAGTATTTTCAAATAATTTTTCATTGTCTTTTTCCTGTTAAAAATTATATTCATAGGATTGAATATTGAAGGAAAAAAAACCTGGAAATATTTAAGATTCTCAACCTTCTTATTACTTTGCTCACAAGTTATCATTTTATTTGGAGTTTCAAAGAGTTGGACTTTTTCATTGTTTATTTTATTATCAACTTTGGCGGCATACTTTTCTACTTTTGGGCTCTCAGGAGTGTGGTTTCGTTTTGCTAAGGCTTTGATGCGACTTTGTATGCTTGGCACAACTGGAGTGCCGGTGTGAATATCACAAGCCTTTAGTCGTTTAACAGGAGTTGTTTCTGAGAAAATTCGAAAGATTTTATTAACATACAAAAACAATTTCAAATAAAACTTTATACCTTCGCCTGACTTTAAAGAAGCACATTTATTTTCTGAACCTATTCGTCTTTTAGTAATATATCTCAAATTTCCATCCATTTTTATTTTTATTTCATAAAAGAGAAGAAATAGAAAATATGCAGTTAAAGAGGGACTATTCAAATTTAAAGAACACTTAGGGACGACGATTCGCCGCAAACCCTATAAACTGCATCAAAAATTTTTTACCAAACAATTTTAAAATAAAATAACTAAATCAGTTTTAAATATTAGAAAAAAATTAAATAATTTTTAATTCTCTGAATTTTATCATTTTTCAATCAAATATGCTTTAGTAAGCTTGTTGAGATGGGAACTGGAATCTAAAACTGAAAAAGTAACCTGGCTGTTCTGGTAACTTTCTTACTAATTATTTTTTTCTGCTATCAAAGCTGTGATGCAAAAATTTTAGTTCGAAGCTTTCCGTTTTTTCTCAGTTTTAATGCTTTTTATAGGCCTTCATGCTTTCTGTTCGAGGTCATTTGGATGGTTTTATTGATATTTCATTCATTTTTTTTAAACTAAGATCTTTTTTTATAATTTATATGATTTGAACGTGATTTTTTACTCTTACAAAAAATAACACATGCGGCACGTTTTGTCTTAGTTTTCCATCCTTCTTGGAGCTACTATCACTCAAGTCGGCAGTATTGCTTAGAGGTAGAGCATTAGATTAATTATCTAAAATTATTTGGTTCAGTTCTGCACGATAATTAGTATCTGTTCCAGAATGTGTCTTCGCTACATTAAATTTGTAGCAAGCGCTTTGATCTATAATGAAAAGCGCTTTATAAATACACCATTATATAGTGCATAAAAAGTCCTTTTTTTATGGAATGGAGTTTTTTAGTTATAACGAATTTCGGATCTTTTTTCGAGAAAGCTATTTCTTGTGGTGGCAGAGGTTTCAGTTGTAATTGAAGAACGAGTTTTGATATTGTCGATGATTTTTTTCAAAGTTGTTTGTAATTTTTTCAAAGTATAATCTTTTATTTTTTTTTCGAATTTTGGTTTATGTTTCAAGAACTCTTTTTCATGCATTATATTGAATATTATAGTTATGTTGTTTTTTTAAGAAATACTGAATTAAGACAGCGTGCTGACATTGATCTCGTTGAAACTATGCTACAACGAAGACGTCTCAGATGGCTTGGCCACGTTCAGAGAATGGAGAAGTCACGCTTACCAAAACAGTTGCTTTGGAGTAAAGTTGAAGGTGGTAATCGGTTGCAAAAGAGGCAGAAGCAACAATTGGTCGGCCCCTATAGCTCAATGATTGAGCATTAGACTGATTATCTAATGTTACCGGGTTCGATCCCGCGTGGGCCGACAATTAGCACTTGTTCCACAGTGTGTTTTCGCTATATTGAATTTGTAGCAAGCGCTTTGATCTAAAAGGAAAAGCGCTTTATAAATACGACATTAAATTACATTATGGTTTCAACATAAAAAACAAAGGCTCTAGCGAGAAACGAATGGCGAAACAATATACATTCAAAACTAAATCAACTAAACCAGTTTAAAGAAGTAAATGAGAAGGTCAAAAAAGATTTAAAAAAAGAAAACAAATAAGCATAAATAAATCTAAAAGACCCTCATTGTAATAAACTGTGCTTAAATAAAACTGGATTGGCGAATTCCATCAGATTACTGCATACAACTGTCTTTTAGGAAACATCAATTTGTCAATTCTGTGAGAAACAATTCAAACAACAAGGAAACCCGAACTATATAAAAAATGACAAAAAAATTCTCAGCAAGAGGAGGGAGTTATGTTTTTTGAATATCCTTTTCTAAGATTGTTTTCTATATTTTGGTTTCTTACTCTTGTAATATTTTTAAAATAGATCATAGGGATATTTCTAAATAATTTTTTTGAGATCTTTTTGTTTTGAGCGAGTCAGAGTTTTGTAAGAAGTTATGGGTGGTATTGAAAAAGAGATATCGTTTTAGAGTTATTAACCTTTTTTTCAATGAAAAATCTTTAATTTTTTACCTTTGAGCTGAGTGACAGAAGAGCAAATACGGGTTCATAATGGGTCGTAATGTAATACGTCTAAGAGGTTAGAACCTACGATATCCTCCAATGCAGTCAAGAGGAAATAAAATGGGATACACCAGACATCATTGGGAAATTATTATTTAACAGACAGATCTAGCTCTAGAATGCTTCGAACTATAAAAAAATTTCGATTAATAGAGGTTAAAACGATCCACTATGATGTGTGAACACCAAGATCATCAATAATTAAAAACTTGAAGGAAAAAAAGAGGCAAAAATTGAAAGAGGAAGCAATAGTTTAATCTGCAAATTTTTATTTCATTTTAAACAATAACAACTCCAATGATGGGACCTTTGTTCGATAAAAATTCATCATTGACCTTTTATACAATCTGGACCTTAGTTAACAACATCTGTGACTATTCATCTCATTATTATGCTCATTTCATCTGAAGATCTTATTCTACCTCAAAACTTGCTAATGAATTATAATATGTTTTCACTTCTGAATTTTTAGTTGGTTTTTCTTGAACAACGTTTTTAAGAAAAATATTTTTCATAATTTGAAGAAACTATCTGAAATTATTCGTTTCTTTTTTTTTAATAATTATTTTGATTTAATTTGTTTTTCAAGTCAGCGGTTTTTATTTTTTGTGAATAGTGACTACTTTTTTCTCCATTCCATTCTATCATAGACAACTATGATGATGATGATGATGATGATGATGATGATGATGATGATGATGATGATGATGATGATGATGATGATGCTGATGATGATGATGATGATGATGATGATGATGATGATGATGATGATGATGATGATGAGGATGATGATGATGATGATGATGATGATGAGGATGATGATGAGGATGATGATGATGATGATGATGATGATGATGATGATGATGATGATGATGATGATGATGATGATGATGATGATGATGATGATGATGATGATGATGATGATGGTGATGGTGATGATGATGATGATGATGATGATGATGATGATGATGATGATGATGATGATGATGGTGATGGTGATGATGATGATGATGATGATGATGATGATGATGATGATGATGATGATGATGATGATGCTGATGATGATGATGATGCTGATGATGATGATGATGATGATGATGATGATGATGATGATGATGATGATGATGATGATAATGATGATGATGATGAGGATGATGAGGATGATGATGATGATGATGATGATGATGATGATGATATTTTGAAGATTAAAATTAAAAATCAAAAATATTTTTTATTTCTGCCAATTCAATGTACATTAATTTTTTCAATTTTTGCTGCTTTGTGAACTCTTCACTTCTTAGTAGAAATACAAAACGTTTTTTTTCATCTTTTCATGACAATGGAGGGAGCTGAATAGTCTGAGTGAGCAAAAGTTGTTATTCAAAATAATATTTTGTTTCGAATTCAATATTTTAGGTTCAAAAATAAACTATGAGCAGAGTGCCTCCAAACGTTGAACTTGGTGAAAAGAATGAGAAAAAAAACAGAGTTAGCAAAAGAAGGAGAGAAATCACAAAAAGTTGAGCGGGTAAAGGATCGTAGCTCAGCACGCTTAGAAAGTAGTATAAAGTTAAAAAGAAAAGAAGGTGAATTAGAGTATGAGCTTTAGTACATATGAGTATAGATTTTATAAGAAAAGCGATAGTGAAAATTAGCCAGTGAAGATCAATAAGAGATGGAAAGATCTAGGAAAAATTAGGACTATGAGACCAGGCGAGCAGCAGAGTTGAAAGCTTCAGACTAGTTTTAGAAAAATTATAGTAAGGAAAATTGCAGTCGTCAAGGCGGGAGAAAACAAGAGAACAGACAAGAATCTTAAGAAAGGCATCATCAAGATGTCTGACGCGACGAGGTGGTAGAAACATTAAGAAGCAACAGAAAAAATTTGAAGTTTGAAAAAAAAAGAAAAATTCAAGAAGAAAACCAATACAGCGAATAATGGAGGAAGGATAACTAATAAGGTCATGAGAGATTGCTATGGGAGGGAAAAAAGAAGTGAGAGATTTGAACACAGAAAGATAGATAAAATTGAAATTTTAAAAATTGAGTTTAAGATTCATAGTCATTTCAAAAACGAATAGAATTGACGCAGGGTTAGTTTTTCGAGAGTAGAAAAAAAAAAAAGAGGAAACGAATAGAAGATATAGGTACCATCAGCAAAAAACTGACTGGAAAAAAAGGATTCAACAAGACAAGGAAGCTGAGTTAGAAAAAAATAGAAGCTCCAAAAAAAATCCTTGAGGAACACCGAGAAAAATCGAGAGAGGGAAAGAAGAATCAATAGAAACAGTAGAAAGACGATTGAAAAGATAGGTGGTAAACCAGAAACAACAAATAAGAAGTTGAGATGTTGAAGTAAAGATGGTCTATAGCATCCAAAGGAGAAGAATCAAGAAGAAAAAAAACTTACCAAAGCCGGAAGCTAAAAAAGCAAGTTTCAGTAGAGTGAAAAGCCAGATTAAGTAAGAGGAAGAAGCTTGTTAGAAAGAAAAAAGCCTGAAAGTTGGAGGTAAATAGCTTTCTCAAGAAGTTGAAAAAAAATGAAAGATTAGAAAAAGTATGTTAGTTACAGATGATAGAAGAATCGAGATTTTTTCAGTATTGGGTTCATTGATAGATAGCTCAAAAGAGGTGGGAAATTGAAAATTAGCAAAAAAAAGATTGGGGATGATCATTAAAAATTTTGAGTGAAATTAAGTCAAAAGAAAAGGAATCTAAGGAGATAAATTTGATGATGGCGGTGAGGTTTGTGAAAGTGATGGGTTAAATTTGAGAGATGGAAAAAAATGAAAAACTTAAAGTGTGAGATGATAAGTTGTTACTTCTAATAAAAAAAATTTTATTCTGGGAAAAATTATGAAAGTCTCTAGAAAATATTTTTCGCATCGTTCAAATGCGTTGTTCTACGAACAGGTTGGGCGAACTTTTAGAAAAGATGAAGTGGTTAAGAGATTTGAAGTTGAAGTGTGATATTTGAGAAAGAAAAAGCAGATTTAGAAAAGGAATAGGGGGGTGGTATGGCTTGATAATGTAAGCTAGACTTAAGAAAACCTTCATCATTTAGATTAATAAATACAGTGTTTGTTTACCTCACTATGAAAGCGAATTCTTTGAAGAAAATAGCATGTAAGAGAAAAATAACTATATTAATGGAATCATATTCTTGCAACTTTCATTTTAAATTTTTCCATTAGGTTTATATCTTTTTAATTTATTCTGGTTCAGTATATTTCATTTCTATAATCCATAGTTCTCCAACCGCCATTTCTAAAAAAATCGTTGTGGTTGTTTTAATTTTGAAAGCATTTTGTCCTAGAAACCTTTAGCTTTTCATTTGCCATTTTGTTTTGTTTGTGATAATGGTAACCAAAAAAAGACATCGTCATTCCCACAAATGCTATATTTAAAAAAATGTTCACGGACCATTTTGAACAAAAGTTGTGGAAATACATATGAATTCTTTTACGGAATGTAGACAACATTTATAATGAGAAGCTTTGATACTGAAGATATACTATTTTATGCTTTTGACACAAATCAGTGAAACATTAAATTCATAATGAAATGGTCACCAGATGCATTTTCGAATTTGAGATTAACCAATGGAACAATACGATCAAATAATGTTTGGCTTCTATAGCTGAGCTGGTAAAGCTGAAGTTACCGCGTTCGATGGCGTGTTGGACCAAGAGTTAGCACCTGTTTCATATTGTGTTTTTGCAAGTTTTTTGAATTAAACGTGAAAACTCTCTATAAATAAATATTTACATTACAATAATCTTTGAATTTTTCCGTCAATCGGACTTGAACAGTCCTCCACCAATACAAGAGTTTGTATTAATATTTTGAAGTATTTTGGTAATATAAACCGCCTTTTGAGTATTATTTTCGTTTTTTTTGACGTCAAACACCCAATTTCCATTCCAACCTCTTTGAGGTATTATCAATTCCTCACTCAACTTTTTTTTATGGAGTAGCACTCTGTGAAACCTATATGAGTTGCACAAACAAAACCACAGTTCGGGGGGATTCAATAGTCGATTTACTCCAACTATTTTTTCTGAATTCATTATATTATGAAAAGTTTTATTTTTTAAATTCATCTAACTTTTGAGTTCCTAAACAACAAAAATGTTGTTCTAACATTTTACCTGATTCACAAAATTGTCAACAAAATTTATTTTTTATGTTCACTTTTGATTTTTTTCTTGCTTTCAGCTTTGCACTAGTTCCACTTCTTTTTCTATCTCTTTCATATTTTAGACTTTTTTATAAACTCTTCAACCATTTTTTCGCATTTGTCCACCTACTTATTTGTTCCTATCTTTTTGTCATTATTTTTTTATCGCAATCGAACGCATCCAATTGGCTAGCATCATTTAATGATGAAAAAATATTCAACTTTCAAAAATTTTTCACATAGCATCTTTCACATTTATATTTCGTACAGTTGATACACAAGTTTGCGATGATCTTTCTCAATTTGATCCACAGGATATTCCTTTTTTCCATTTTATCAATACAATCGATTCAATAGCTTAATTTATTAGATGTCTGTCATAATTAAATTCAATTTATTATTTCGATTTTTCTAATTTGTTATTAATTTCAAACTTTTTAATTTATTTTCAAATGTAGCGCATTTTATTATGAGCACAAAAAAGTCACGAAGTTTGTTTATTTTGAAACATCATGACGGTATTTTATGAATCTTAAAAAGCTTAATAATTTAAATTTGTTAACTTGTTGCGTTTATCTATAATAAGTTATAGTTAAGTTATATTTACTTATTTTTAGTAACTTGTTATCATCATCCTCATTTTTATATAGTCAGCATCTTTCCTTTTCCAAGAGGTCACTGGCTTCTTTCAACGATTGAACTTTTTTCTCCATTCCATTCTATCATAAACATCTCCAAACGCTCATTATTTTAAGCCAATTTCCGTCTGAAACTACCTTCAAAAGCTTATGCTGAAGCTCACCTCCAATTGCCCTCACATCTTTCAGAAACTTTCTCTGCCTCTCCTTCATCAACACAAAATCACTCTATCAAAATTAACTTTTCTACTATCCTTTTTCTCGCCTAGTGTGCACGTAGCAATCGCAGAATGGTTAACTGCCAAAATAATAATAAGGAATACCAACCTACTTTCCACCGGATCCTTGAACGTCAGGGGTCTGGTAAACATATCGAAAAAACTTTCGCTAGCCAAAAACTTCATAAAACACAACCTCGATGTGCTCTGTCTGCAAGTTATGTAAGAAGACAATATTTTTTGAAAGATGCACTTTTTATCGGATGCAGACAGAAAATCAACATTATGGACTGGGCTTTGTTTTTAGAAAAGAATGAACGAACCTGATTTAAAGCAATATCAGACAGTATAGCCACACTCGAAGGTTCATTTGAAGAAAAAAAATTCAAAGTGGTCAACTGCTATGGTCCCACTCAAATGTTAGCTAATGAGCACAAAGACATATATGAAACTTTCCTGCAGCAACTAAAAACCAGCATCAAGACAAAAAATAGACAAATATTAATTAGTAAAGAAGACTTCAATGCAAAAATTGGCAGATGTTTTCAAAAAGTCCAACATAAAGGAGTTCCAGCAAGAGGATGTGAAAACAATAATGGTAGTCTTCTGAATGAATTTATGGTCACAAACAATCTTATAGCAACAAATACATTGTTCAAACACCCAGCAAGACACCTAATAACATGGCAAGGGAATCAAATCAAATCAATACAAGTATGATTATAGTGGCATTAATTTCAGGAGTTTCTAGACCACTAAGAATTATGAACTTTGAACGCAATCTAATGTAATTTAAATTTTCTTAGATATGAAAACTATAATAAAATTATGCAAGGGAAGCTAAAAAATAAAACATTCACAAGACTATTGACTACATCAACAGATCATAGGCTTTTTAAAATGAAACTCACAATACTCAAAACCCATCAAATATGGGAACAAGCTCTCACCAAAACAAGACAACTGAACTTTCATCACCCAATAAACAACTTTCCAAACCTTGTTTCCAACAAATTCTCAAACATTGAAACCTTCCAAAATATTGTGCTCAAATCTGCCCTGAAATTCTTTAAAAAACTAAAAAACAAACCCACACTAAAAGAAGATTTAGACACCAAAACATTTCAAAAAAACCAACATAATTAGGAAAACTGAATAATTGTAAAATGAATCAATCAACGAAAATCAAACTAAATAAAGAAAAGCACGAGCTAAAAAAAAAGTTAATTCGGTATTTATAAAGCGCTTTTCCTTATAGATCGAAGCGCTTGCTAAAAATTTAATGTAGCGAAAACACACTGTGAAACAGGTGCTAATTGTCGGCCAACGCGGAATCGAACCCGGTAATTTCAGTTAATTAGTCTAATGCTTTACAGGCTGAGCTATACAGGCCGACAAAAATCAACAAAAGGTATCTTAATAATAACCAAACTATAACAGAAGAACATTTGAAGAAAATTGAGAACTATTACACAAAAATGCACAAAGCTATAAAATATCTCAAAATCAATAACTATATTAACAAAAAACCTCCATCATACAACAACCAGGATTTAACCAACCACTACATGAAGAAATTTTCCAACACATCCACAACAACACCACAACATAATCACTACACAAATATCAAAGTTGTACTAAACCTCAAAGAAGGCAAAGACTCAATCATGAAACTTACAAACAATAGATCCAATGGATATGATAAAATTCAAGCTGAATTGATAAAACTTTTACATATAAAAACTATTGAAAAATTCACTCATTTTATAAACTCAACCATCAACAATGATCTACCCTATAAATTAGGACTAGGTATATTAATTCCCATACAAAAACCAAACAAAAAATTTAAAAAATACTACTCACAACAATAAGAAAAATACTTTCAATTATCACCATTGCTAGAATTTTACCATCAATTGAAAAATTCATCTCTCACAACCAAACAACCTACAAAAAAGAGAGATCAAGAGAAGATGTTGTTTGGACCCACAAGATGAAAATTGCCAGTACAATAACCTCGGGCAAAACACTGAAAATTCAAGGCATAGATCTGTCATCTTCCTTTGATACAGTGGATTGTGGAAAACTTATGAAAGTTGTAGACAGCATTTGTTTACCTGAAGACTCAAAACTAGTGAACTTTCTTTTGAAAGACGCAAAACTAAAAATCAGAACGAACGAAGGCCCCACTTTTGCAACAAACAAACATTGTGTCCCACAAGATGACGTGCTCAGTCCAGTCCTTTTTACAACGTACTTAAAAGCAGCAATGAAAGACGTCAAAATAAAGTGCTCGCACAAGACGTAGCGTATGCTGATGACGTAGACTTCATAAATAAAGATGGGATAGATCTCGGCATTGTCGAAAAAACCCTGGCTTCCTGGAACCTACAAATAAACAAAGAAAAAACTGAAACTATCAATTGATGGAACAAATGGTGATTTATAGAAAAGCAAAAAACTAGGAATGCTTTTTGACTAAAGAAGAATGGTAAAGAAGGAAAAAGCTGGCAATGGTAGCTATGCGAAAAATGCACAAAATATGGAGATCAAGCATAGCTTTTCGGCTGCAGTGTTTGGTCGATGAACAAAGAAAGAAAGGCCATAAGACAGTTTCAACAGAAGAATGGTGAGACGCGCATGTGAAATCTTCTGGCTCAAACGCATGTCTACAGAACAAGTGAACGCTCTCATTGAACCAGCAACATGTGAAGTAAAAAAATGACGCTGGCAGCTGCTAGGCCACATTTTGCGTATGGACGACCATGTTACGACAAAAATAGCAACCATTGATGCCATTAAAACCAAAAAAGAAAATCGAGGAAGACCAAATACCAGCCTACTTACCACCATCAAAGATGACTTGAAATGTCATTCCCTATCAAGAGAAGAGGCAATCGAACTTGCAAAAGACAGGAAATCGTGGAGGTTGAAAGGAAGCCGTGTTTGAGCGAAAAAAAACTCTAAATATTGAATCAACATTCATTTTTAGTACTCTTTTGTAAACCCTAATAAATAAATAATTTCCTTTTTTTCAAACCAAGTTCTACCCACACACAGACCCTTCTACCCTTCACGTTTCTCTTCCCTATCTCAAAATTTCCATGGACACCTTGCTTTTCTTGACGCTTTATAATTTTTTATTGTTATTATTGGAACCCATTAACTTCTTTACCAATGTGTCTTTTGTAGTCTCTTAAGCAAATCAAAGCATTTTCATTTAGCACTTCCCACTTTCTTGTCATCTCCTCATAAAACTTCTCTTTTTCACTCATCGATCTTCCACATTGTGGGACATAAGCGCAAACAATTATTTCTACCTTTTTAATAAAAATAATTACCACAACCTTTACCCGATCTGATATCCTATTTATTTCCACAACATTCATACATAAATCCTAGTATAAACTATTATACCTGCACCACCTATTATATCTTCATTTCCAGACAACCATAGTTTAAACATTTCACCTAAGCGACCTAGAAATTTTGAACCCATAACATTCCACCTCACTTCTTGAACACCTCCTTTTTCAACAACTCCTTATACAACTCAATACATTTACCGTTTTAGAATCGCATATTGAAATTACCATAAAAAACATGCATGAAAAGGAGAAAGCCAAGACATTCTTAGCGTCATCCGCCTATCCAAAAGCTGCTGGGGACTAAGGGCCAATGTTTTTCTGCGTAGTTATAGAAAATTTTTGAAGCAGAAGGACTCGGTGGAGCATGCCTTTGCTCCCACTGCATAGCACATGATCATGGTTATAAATAAAATATAATGAAATTGTTAATTTACAAACTATTTATATCTGCAAGTCATGTTTAATATAGCGAGAAAATTGAAGTGATATCGTGAATTCACAATTATAAAGATTTTTTCTCTCATTTCTTTTAACTCCTTTTCCAATAAATCATTAGTAGACTTATGTTTGAAGAATAAACACTTTCATATTTGAACAAATTCCTCATAGTTTAATAAATTTTTGTAAGATTTATTTCAAGTTCGGCTTTCACACTTTGAATTAAACGATTAGAAGAATTTTCAAAGTTTCATTTACTTTTAGACGTCTGGACTCTTAATTGCTCGCTCAGGTGTCTTGCAAGAAGTTTTTTTCAACTTTTGCACCTGCAAGATCCAATCCGTTTTATCGTCTCTCTTTAAAAGCATCAGAAGTGGTTCGAGATAAATAATTAGTGAAGAAACGTCATTTATACAAATCTCTTGAGAATTACTCCAAATCTAATCCAAATAAAAGTGCCTATGTCAATAAGCTCAGAGAGATTAAAAAAAGCTTTCTATTATGACGTGGCTCAGCCAAAAAGCACCCAAACTACAAGGTTATGCCGACAGACGATATGGAGTGCTTCTATGACTTCAAATCACGAGACATTTCGTTACTAAAAAATTTGCTGAATGCGGCACTTCAACTTTAGAACAAAAGTAGGAAACAGAATCTCTATAGGGTTGTCAAACTCACTCAATCGTTTGAGAAGACATCGTTTTAAGAAAATATTATTGAAGCTTGGTTGTCTACACAAGTTTCAGCTTGATGTTTGAGACCATGTTGAAGAAAACAAACAAAGCTAATTAATTTATTTGGCATTTCAATCAGATAGCGGTGAGATCAAAAGCAACCTCAAAGTCCAAAGACCAATACTCGATGTTGAGACAAGTGGCCATAATGATTCCTAACAATGATTTTTTCAAAAGATAATTTTTCTGCTGTTTACACCATGGTTTCAGAGCACATAAGAAGTTAGCTGGTCGTGTTTCTTGTAAAGCTGATTGTAAAAATCCCAAAAAACTTTTACTGTCAACTCAAAAATGGTCAAAGAAAAGTTGAAACCTAATAAAAACAATTAAAACTTCTTGAAGGCACATTTAAAAAAAACTTCAACAAAAACGTCGAGCCGTGGAAAAAAGCTGCTTTTGACAGGCCTATTTAGCATAGAACAATCGACAACAGGGCACTTCTCTTGAAAGAAAAATATAAGAATGATCTAAATTGGAACGTGCAAAACGCAAAACTGGAAAAAATTCTCAGACTTCCCACTCGCTGGTGATAAAAATGAAAAAGGGTTTTTTTGCGCGAATTGGGCTGATCAGTTACTTGTAGACGCTCAAATACAGCGTAAAAAGACTGTTTTCATTCCCATAAATGTTCCTCCATTTCTATTAATTTTATTTATTTTTATTTATTTTTTGTTGACAACATCATATTTGATTACGAAATGACAAATAACAATTAAGCATTTCCAAAGTGGCTAATTTTCTTTCAAATGTTTGAAAAACCTGTTTTTTATTAAGCATTTTTTTCAAATAAATTTTTCAAAAGAGATTATTTTTAATATATTTAATTTAATTTATTGACTTGAATTCTCTTTTATCATTTACTTCATCGTTTTATTTATTTACAGGAAAATCACTGATACAAGTGAAAAATGTCGAAAACAAGTAGTAATTACGACGACCTTTTGTTTTCAATTCTTCAAAATGAGGGTCAAATCACTAGTTTTCTAGATGTTCTATTTTCATTTCTCATGAGAAGGTAGCTGCAAATTAAATTGCTCACTACTACAAAGCATGATTTTATTTCAAACATTATATTTTTAGAACAGACTTTTTCAGGGTAATGCTTCATCCTAAAGACAAACTAGGTTTTCAACCAGGCGTTCCAAAAAAAATCTTGCTAGAGGTGTTTTTATTTTTAATTTTTACTTTATTTTATATTTTTTTTTTTTTAAAAATTCAACAGGCATTCAAAAAATATGAAACAATAGCTTCAAGAATGAATGAAAAACTCATTAAGCAATACCAAGGTATTCAACAAATATTCAAACTTTGCTAGTCTTCTCTATAGCACAGATTTCATTTTTAACATAATGAAAACAAAAATTTAATCTAACAGAAAATACAAAAAAAAAGCAAGAAGAACTAATGAAACAAAAAATGTTGAAAGAAACTAAAAATGAAGTGGAGGTGACCTCAAATGAAGAAACAGTAATTACAACGCTATTAAACAACACACAAGATGCAACAAATGAAAGCCCAATTATTTCTGCTGAAGCAAACAAAACACCTTCACAATTCTCAGGTCCACCCACTACACTCCAAAAAACTGAAGAATCATCATCTACACAACCAAAAGCATCCACAGATCCACCACAAACCTCTAAAGAAACACCAAAATCTTGTACAGCACAACCTCGCACAGACACCCCATCACCTCCTCCATGCACCAACCCCGATGAGGATCCAGAAATTGAAAGGTACTCTATTATAATCTCTCATAACTTTTATTTTGTAAGATCTTGTAATAGCACATAACTTCATGACCTTTATTCATTTTCTATTTCGAGGCGATATTGTTAGGATAATCTCAAAAATTGCTTTCTGAACCAGGATGGTTATATATTTAATTTCATTTGGTCCTGGGCATGACGTTAAACTGCATCGAAGACAGCCTCTCCAATTTGAGACTGCTTACCTTTTATAACCTGGATAACAGTAGACTTTGGTAACAGGTATCGACAAACTGATATCCTGGTGTTGTTGTCACTTGGCTTGGCGGAAGATCATTCTTTATTGACAACAGCAAGGCAAACTGCCCAAGTGTGGGAACGGCGGTTCTTGAAATCCGATAGTTTCAAGTTGGACATTAGCTTGAGCTGGCAGTTCTATGAAAACTTTGTCTCAACTAAAAATGGCTTTTATTAGTCGACTGCTGTATACCCCAGCTACTGGGACGCCTACGGCAGTATAATCTAATATGGATATTATTTATTGTACTTCATTTTTCATTGAGTTTCAATTGTGTTTAAACATTCTATCAATTTAAAAAAAATTTGTATGAATGCCAAACTATCAATGTAAAATTTTTGAGATGTTTTCTGATCGGTAATAATGATGTGAATAAACAAAATATTGATATTGAAGCTTTATTCTGAGTATTTGCAGAACCACTTTTCAAAGGCATGCTTTCATTATTCTGTAATTCTCTATAAAGTTTTACTTTAACATCTTATGATAAAACTATTTTAAGTCTTATGACATTATCAAAGTTTATGTTTCGATTCTTTATTAATTATATTATAATCCTTATTTTATATATGGAATTTGAAATAAGTTGACACCACAGGCAGCAGAAGATATTCCAAGCAAACCCAGAGTCGTACAATGGAGCCATAAGGAAGCACTACTGTTGGTCACAATCTCTTATTGATCTTGATGCCTATGTCAAGGTTGTCATGAGTTGTAATGATGAAGATGATAGAAGCATTATAAAATGTTTAACATTATTCTTTAAAATCTTAGCTTATGGTATTTATGCATAATGAAATTTGAAATGACAGTCATAATTTTTGCTCAATTTTCAAAATTGTATGTTTTGTAAAAAAAAAATATTATAATAGTCAAATATTCATCATCAGAAGCTTTTATAAAATTCAAATCATCTAATGCTAAGGTTCCGAAGGAGGTCACTAAAGGGAAGCAGGTCAGTGTTGTAGTTACCAAGACTCATGCCAAAGTCTCCTACGCAAATCCAGGTTGGCATATGTTTATATTCTGTTTGTGTCAAGCCCTGTGCAATGAGCATACAATTCAAAACATACCATAATAATTACAATAAGGAAGAATGAAATTTAATTAAAATAATAATATGTTTTATAGTGCCATAAACTTCAAGATTTCTTAGATTTAACAATAGTGATACTAAATCATGTGTCAACAGGGGGTGAGGTGGTGGTGGTGGTGGATGATGACTTGTGCTGGCCAATCCACGCAGACCAAGTCACCTGGATTCTTGAGCCCTCCAAACACGTGCATGTGTGTGCTTGTTTTCATAGAATAAAAAAATTTAACTTTTCATGATGCCACAATTCAACGAGACAAGTTGCATGACATCACAGATCAGCATGGAGAAGATGAAGGAGCGATGGTGGAATGGTTTGTTGAAGAAGGAGCCCAAGATAAGCGTGAGGAAGATCGACAACAGTCGTCCCATGGAGGAACTTGATGACGAATCACAATCCAAGGTGACGTCATCATAACTTTCGTGCTTTTAAATCCCTTTTTGTTTCTACTATGTTAAAGGTTGTCAGATTTACTGTGCTAATAATAAATGAAAAATTTGAGTGCAGGTTTCGTATGGTTTGTATAATTGATTAATGTAACAAGGTTTTAGAGGGTTGTTAGAGTGAGTTAGATAAGATAGAGAATTTCTATTACTTAAGGGCGAATATGAATGATGGAGGAAGAATTTAATTAGTTGCTATGCGAAGGAGAGATCTGAAGAAGTATTGTGGGATAGGAAGAAAAAATGCATCGAATAATGGTGTTTGTTTGATGGAGTGCATGATTTGATAGTTAGGTTGGCTTTGAAATACGTGGTTTTGGAAGTTGTGATATAATGAACTTTGAAAATGGTCTTGTGTATTTTCGCATGAGAGATGAAGTTTTGAAGCAGAGAATATGATAAAAAGTCGATAACAGAGCTTGTTATCATCGATGCCCACATTAGGGCAGAAAAGACTAAAAAAGTACATGTAAGTTCATTGAAGAGAAGCTGATCATTATAATAAAATAATTGATTTCACAAAATACATGTATGTACAATGATGTAATGGCAGGTGGAGGAGATGATAACAAAGGAGAGGAACAAAAGGATGGGCATAACACCCGACCACGATGCGGTTCGTCTTTGATGACATTCCTGCTTTATATGCATTTATACAGATATTTAAACACTTTCTTTAAGTGAACACCAAGAAGCTTTTTGTAAGTCAACCATACATTGTCAAGTGAATTATCTTAATATTTCTCTCGATAACATGTGGGACTTGCGAACGCTTCGTGTTGTTCAGTTTATATATTGTTTCTCATTATAGTGTTTTGTTTAAATTTCTTCCGTACTAAGCTAATTTAACTCAAACGTGCTATACATACTAAAATTCATATACACCATACAGCAAATGAACGACATACTGAAGCAGGCGTGGGATGCGGAGGGCTCCCCCTTTAAGGGTCAGCCTTTCGACCCTTCCACTATCAACTTCTCTCAATCGCCCATGTTTTAATACTGTTTGTTTATATGCTTGTACCACGTTCACTGTGGCTTTTCGTTTTGAAGTTCATTAAAATCGACTTTTACTTCATTATACTATTTATTTTAATTCTGAAAACTATTATAAACCTAAAAATCCGCAAAATTAAAATAGAAAAAAATTTAAAAAACTCAAAAATCAATAAAAATGCCTATCGACGAAATATATTTTCAGCAGTTAATATGAAGAAATAGATACAATTTTGAAACATCGAAAACAAGTTTTGAAGACAGCCAATGACAGTATAAGGTGGATCTATGCAGCATCACTCAGCTCTGAAGGAGCTGCCTGCCGTCAATGTTTTCCTGTGATTTGAGCATCAGTTTTAATATTCTATTTAGCACATTAAGTAAGTAATAATGGTAGCAGCATCTTTATATGCTGTCAGAAAATTTTATAACAAGGGTAAATATTGAAAATTTTATAATGCTACCACTTATACAAGGGTAGGTATTGAAATATCATTTTTGTTAAAAAACGTCTATTCGATGTTTAAAAGTTCTTTAACGATTTTCTTACAGACTGATTAATGTATTTCAATACGAGATGCAAATAATTATCATTTTGAGATTATTTCCTTAAATCTATCATATTCCTGACTTTAACTTCAAAGTATTTGAAATTTATATTTCGTAATCAGTCGTTAATTTTAAACACAAAACCTTATTTTTGTCTCGAATATTTTTCGATTTAATTAATAATTTATTCTAAATTATGCTTTAATCAAGTTGGGTGATGCTCTTCATGATCGGGATTTATGTATTCGTTATATTAACTACCACTACGGTACCAGCTCAACCATGAGTTTAAAAACGATAAAAACGTTACTACTTAACAATTTTTTTCGGTGTCATATTGATAAACTTGAATGGTATTAAAACATTAGAAACCTTAAATTCGAAGAAGTTCAAGCGGTTATGTAGGTGGTCTCTGTGGTTCTTAATGAAAAAGTACAAGAGGAGGAGACAGCCAGCGAAGAAGGCTATGAAAAGAAGCATGTAGCCTAACTTGATGTTGTACTTGGTGGCTGGTAGGTCATTCAACATTAGTTAGGTAATCATATTCAAAATGTGAACAATGCACGAAAAATTCCTATTTTTAACTCAAGGTATTATGAAAACCTGCAGCACAAACAAACGTACTGTAATTGTTCCAAAGAGGCACGTTGAGCTGGGTGTTGTACACGTCATACCAGTCGGCCACCTTCAAGCCACAGTCCCCCACGATGAAATAGTGCTTGCACGTTTGAGTGTCGCTCAAATAACTGCCAATATTGGTGTTTACAAGTTGCAAGTTTGTGGTTTGATGCTGGAAGCTGGTATTTAAATACATTTTATTTGGTTAGGTATAGTTTTACAAAGAATCAGCTTTCAGCTAGAACTCTTTAAAAATATAATTTATAAATGAAATTTAAAAGCTGCATAACAAAACGACACTCATATTGGTTAAGTGCATTGGGTTGTTAATGATAGACAAACTCTCTATATTTGAGGGTCAGCAGTTGCAGGTAGTCGATGGAGGAGGCATTTTCATAATCGATGAACTCGTCAGATAGGACTGACATCATGGTCAAAGCGTAATTATTACAGTGTCTCACCTTGATTTTGACGTTCATGCCAGAGAAGCACGAGATTACACTTGATTCTGTGTTGTTCACAATAGATTCCATCAATCATGCTTTTTATCATGACACTTAAAAATGTTATACTTAAATATAATTTCATTGAAAAGATAAGCTCAAAGAGCTTTCTCTATGTTATTCAATTAAAATAACACTTATGAGCTATATTAGAACTTATAAAATGCTAACAATGATGAAGTATAAACCAAATTGTAAGGACAACAAACACAAAGTATTCATTAAAAGACACGAAGATTAGCTTACATTATCAAGTGATACAAAAAGCTTAAAGTTTTTGTTCACCTTGCAAACTAATAATAATGATAAATTAGTGTTTAACATAGCGTTTTGATTAACATAAAGCAGAGAGCTGTTGCTGAGACAATGCGAAAGAGGCGGTAAAAGAGATGGAGATACAGAATGACAGAAATTTCATATACCGTAGAATAAGAATGATGAAGAAGGAAGCAAGTGACTTAGCAGGTAACAACAACATTAAAGACAAAAATGTGAAAATTGTATTTGCCGAGGATGGTCGCAAGAGAGTGTGGAAGGAGCACATGGAGGCCATCATGAATGAGGAAAATCTGTGTGATAGGATGGTAAATGTAGAAGGGGTTGAAGGTCCCATGGAACCATTTGCTATGAACGAGGTGGAGAAAGCACTAGGAATCATGAAAAATAGCAAGGCCAAGGGACCAACTGGGATTGTCAAGAAGCACCTAGCTGCTTCTCCACATGGGAAACAAGTTATTTCGCAAATAGTAAACAAAATCTTCAATCAAAAGTTATGTTTCATGACTGGAAGACAAGTACAATTGTTCCCATTTATAAGAAGAAAGGAAACGTTATGGACTGTGCGAGCTATAAAGATGTAAAGCTTTTAGAGCATGGTATGAAAGTGGTGGAAAGGTTGCTGGAGAAGAGGTTAAGAAGGTTAGTAAAAGTTGACCAAATTCAATACAGTGGACACTATTTTTATTCTTAGGAGAATGCAGGAAAGCTACCTTGAGAAGATTAGGAAGCTTTTTATTTGTTTTGATAATTTGGAGAAGGCTTTTGATCGGGTGCCCATGAAAGTGATTGAATGGGCGCTAAGAAAGTTGGTCCCAGAAAGATTGGTTCAGGCAGTAATGTCGATGTACAAAGCAGCAAAAACGCGAGTTCAGGTTGGAGGTGGAAACTCGGAAGAATTTGATGTTGGAGTAAGTTTCCATCAAGAATCGGTCCACTCACCGTTTTTGTTTTAAATAATGCTCGATATATTGTCTGAAAACGAAAAAAAAATGCTCCATATGAACTGCTTTATGCAGATGACTTGGTCTTGGTGGCAGAGACTATGGAAGAACTGGAAGCACAATTTTTCCGTTGGAAGGCAGCTTTTGGAGGAAAAGGATTGAAAGTTGAACTGGGTAAGACAAAGGTCACGGAGAGTGGTGGTTGGATTGTTGTCTTGGCTAAGATTGATCCATGTGGTGTGTGTAGTGAGAAGGCTAAAATCAATTGTGTGAGGTGCAAGACATGTAAAAACTGGGTTCATGCGCGGTGTGCTAGGGTAAAAAGTTTTTTGTAGGATGAATGAAAATTTTGAATGTAGGGTTTGTATGAATGGTTCAAATGAGGAATGTAAAAATGTTTCAAATGGTTGTCTGAGTGAGTTGGAGAGGGTATTGTTATCTAGGAGACAATGTGAATGGTGGAGGAAGTGAGCTAGCTGTTACACGAAGGATAGGACTGGGATGGAAAGCATTCAACAGTATTCCTTCTATTTTATGTCGTAAAAGACATACATGGAATATCAAAGGACAAATTTATAGAACATGTGTAAGGCCTGTCATGACTTATGGCTCAGAAACTTGGGTAGTAAGGTCCGTTTAAAAGACTATTTTGAGAAGAGCAAAAAAACGGATTTTTCGAATGATGTGTGGTGTGCAGCTAGCTGATGGTGTGAGTACAAAAGATTTGATTGTTAGATTAGGGTCAGATAACAAAATTATTGAAGTGGTGAGCCAAGGAAGTTTGAGTTGGCTGGAGCATGTGGTAAAGAAAAGGGATGGAGATTGTGTTAAACAGAAATGAGGGTTTGAGGTTGAAGGTAGTAGAGGAAGGGGAAGGCCAAGGTTAGTTTGGAAAAGTATGAAGAAAAACTTTTGTCGCGGACTTGGATTAGGTCTTGAAAATGGCTGCGACAGGGTAAAATAGATAGGGTAAGGTCGTGGAAAGAAGTCAGTGGTTCGTTGGAAAAGGGAAAGAAGCTGACTATAATAAAATGATAATGATACTGAGAATGAGTAGACAATTTAGCCCGCTTCTTGGAAAAGGGAAAGATGCTGACTATGATAAAATCATACTGATACGGGTGATACTGTTTTTTCTGAGAGTTCAAAGTGCTCGCTACAAATTCAATGTAGCGAAAACACACCATGGAACAAGTGCCAATTGTTGGCTCTCGCGGAATCGAGCCCGGTAACTTTAGCTAATTAGTCTAATGTTTTACCAGCTGAGTTAACGGACAAAATACTATTGATTATGTAGAATAGCTTTAATCAAAGAGTGAGGTAAATTAACACAAATTATTCATTAATCTAAATGACGAAGCTTTTCGAAGTCTAACTTACAATATCACATGATTTCTAAAAGCTTCGTGATTTAGATTAATGAGTACTTTGTGTTAGTTTACCTCAGAATAATATTTATAAACTATAAAAATAATTTCAAATAAATTTTAGTTTCATTTGAGTTATGAGCAAATATCTTTTGGGTTGAGTAGAATAGTTTGTTGATGCAATAAAAACTTTTTCTAAGCAATAAAATGCTCTTAGCATTTTTTAAAACTATAACTTTCGTGGAAAATTAATGAGAAATGCTTAAAAGCTTTCAAAAATTTTAATATATATTGGAAAGCATAATATAAGTAGAAACCTACGGTTGAAGGGATCCATAGAACAAAATAGATGTGTGGCTTTAAGGAAATTTCGAGCATTTTCAAGATAGAAAGACGTTCTGAATCCACATTCCTTTATTCCTCGAGTGCAGTTCTTCAATTCACTAACCAACCTAATTTTAAAGAATTTGTTTGTTAAGCGGTATTGAATATTTTTCGTGTTTCTATAAAAATATATTTTTAACTATTTAAAATATTATATGTACTATTTAGATTTATCTTCAGGTTCACAGTCAAACCCAAGATTTTTTGATTAATTTATCTAGGCGAAAAACTATAGTTCGACAAGTTCAGTTTTATCGTGAATATTTTTGCTAAGTTTTGAGAAGAATGCTTGAAACGTATGAGAAAATCTTATTTTTAATTTAAAATCAAAAAATAAATACACTAACTTGCAAAATTTTGCAGGATCTTGTTTAGCAAAAAACGGCCCAATTCTAAAAAGGTTTTCTTTTGTCAAATCGATATTGAATGTATCTTCCAAAGGCTTGAAACAATTGTAAATACTTTTTGATGAACAATATTTTTCTCGGGTTTGTAAGCTAGCTTGAACTATGAAGTATAAAATTTGATTAAAAATTTTGTTGACATATTTGAAAAACAAGGTTATGAGTCTGACCGTTTTCAAAATTCCAATAAAAAAGAATTAAAAAAAGGAAAATCCTTAAAACGTAAATGCTATGAAGTCTGATTTTCATTTTGAATTTGCAGCGTTTCCACAAAACAAAACTTGAAGGGTGAATCTAAATTTTTTGTAATTAAAAATATTTTGAACTCTGAAGAAATAAATATTTGAATATTTATATTAATTTTTATAAAAATAATTTAAATTGAAAAAAAAACCAAAATATTCTCATTAGCTGAATAAATAAAAAAACAAACATCCAAGTAAAAGAGGTGGTTTGTAAATGAAGTTTATAGTTTAGGAATAATCATTCGGGTTTTTTTTTACTTTGCAAGAATAAATTCTATTTTGGGGGTTTCAGTTGAGCTCAAGTAAATGGCTATTTGAGAAGTGAATGTAACAAATCGCATATCTTGTATTTCTAAATAAATTATCTTAACAGTTAATAAATCATTTTAAATTAAATAATAATTTTCTTATTCTTTATATAATAATCTACAATTGGATAAACAAAAAAAGCAGGACCTAACTCGACGTTTGTGTAAGCTTCCATTTGAAATTCTTAGAATAATTTAATTTTAGAATAATATTTCCTTGAAACTCATTCCATCAAATTCTTTTTCATACATCTGTTATAATCGAAAAACCTGAAAACTATTATAATTCCTACACTATCATACATTTAAGACTGCTATCAACTTCTTCGTCATACACAGCGAAATTATTTTATAATGAATTAATCATACCCATCAAATAACCTAAAACTGCCGTATTCAATTTCTAAAGCACCTCAGAGCCCCAATGGCTAAATCACCATCAACATCTTCTTGTAGTCATCACAGGTTTCATCACATTGAGCATATTTAGTACATCATTAATTTTTTTTAAATATAAAAATAGTTATTATTTTCCAAACTTTTAATTATTTTAATATGCTGATGACTTAGTATCATCAAACAAGGATATGTATCTCATAATAATCCAATATTCTTACTTATAATCATACAACAACAACTACTAATAATAATAATATTTATATCACTTATATAATCAATATACCAAGATTTTAAATAAATCTGTTGTGTTTCTTCTAACAAAAATGCAATGGATTTAAAAACAATTTTAAAACAATGTAGAAAATATAACATTCCAGAACAACATAGAAAATGGGAAATTCTAGAACAGTATAGAACATTCTAATAAGAAGATATTATTAGTGCAATAGTTAATCTCAGCGATATGAATAATAACCCAAAGATATCATTTGAGAAAAAAGCCATACACCTCAACCCCTTCATCTCCACCACTATGCTCTCCACCCAAGAAAGCCAAGACATCCCCCCGATCTTGCTGCAATCATGGTGCTTTTATTATTATTAGTGATTTTTATTTTTAATTTGATAGAAATTATTTAAACTTATTTATTATTTTTGTTATTAATAGTAATCATTATTACTAACTGGATTATTAATAAAATTATTATTATTATTGTTATGGATTATACTTTTTATTTATTTATAATTATGATTATTGATAACTGTTTTACAGCTAACATTGATACTTGCTTAAATTGATATTATGTCATTAAAGGCATGTTTACAAGGCTTGTGAGTATAGTTTTGTGGTATTTTATCATAAAATCTCAGCTGATAAGAGGATACTATAAGTTACTACCATAAGGACTATTATCACTGGCATCAACACCAATTTCCCTACTTAAGCAATTACTATCACTTCTTACTAGGTATTTCTACTTGCTAGTTAATATGCTTGAAGCAAGTGGTTTATTTACAAAAGCTTCTTTCTTTGTTTAAAAAAAGTTATACATATATGTATGCATCTGCATGAGAAAACAGATAAATACCAAGGTTTTAAATCTGTTTCAAACCTTACTATACTAAGGGGAGCCAAATTTACTCCAATTAAAAAACATTTCCTGGGATTTTATATTCTCTTAATCTCTATTTCTTTCTATCTGAAGCATCATTATCTTCAAAGCGACTTCAACTAGTTCTTATACTGCTTTTCTATCTAAATTTTTTTTTAGATCGACTTTTAGTTGCCCCATATTGGGGTTTCGTTAGCTCAACAGATGATTCACAGGGCGCTACTCCTTGTGTGTATAATTGTCGACCCGCGCGGGATTGAACCCGGTTACTTTAGATAAGTAGTCTAACGCTCTACCAGCTGAGCTATGCGGGCCTATCTACATAAAAACATATAAATGCAGACATATGTGAAAGATAAGAGTGGTATGATTAAAAATGTTTCAAAAAAAACACCAACAAACATTAAAAATGTATTTATATGCTCACAACAGTGCCATTGACTGGAGGCCACTACTTTGAGCATGCTCTGCCTGATGAAGTTATCATCAAGGTCGTGTGGGGAGTGGTGGATGGTGGTTCTAGTGTGTTCGGTGGGTGTGTAGGGTTGATGGTACTGTGGTTGTGGTTGAGGTAAGTTGTGTGTGATTGATGGTAGTGTGGTTGAGGGGAGTTGTGTGTGATTGAGGGAAGTTGTGTGTGGTTGATGGTAATGTGGTTGAGGGAAGTTGTGTATAATTGATGGTGTATTGGGATATAGAGGTGCAGTATGATGTTGGTTAGTTTTGGTGAGGTTTTAGCTTTGATGACGTAAATATACAGCAACTGTTGATGTCACCACTTCAGATCTTCTCATACTTCTTTGAATGTGACTTGTTGAGGGCTTCACAAGTGAGCAAGAGGTTCAATACTATTGCTGCTGATCTGGAGCTGTGGTGAGTCATCAGGATGGGTGGGGATGATATTTGTGAGTTATGAGAGTGGGGGTGGTGATGGTTTTGAGAATTTCAATTTCGTTCTAATCTAATTCATCATTCAGTTTTTTGTGAGTTTTTCAAAATACTTATAATGTTTCAATTCTAACTAAGGATTCATTTAAATTTCTCAATGAATAATTCAACATACGCAAACAACTTGTAAATCAGGAAACAGCTTTATCAGAATCTTTACGAATATGACCTCCCATTGGTGCAAGATGATGACCTACATTTCAAATTCATCCAACCAGAAGAAATTAGGTCAGAAAATATATGGAAAGATAGCTTCAAAAATTTTGTAAGTTGGATTGAATGAATTGAAAATGTCAAAATAATAAAATTGATTGAATTAGAATTTTCATGTCTGTTTGAACAACAAAAGAATCATTATATTGGCGTTTCATATGTTTAATGATATGTACTTGAAATTCTCATATTATGTACTTGATATTATTATTGCTGCTAATTCAATCTCATCATTTGCTCAAGTTCCTTCAATTCAAATAAGTAGATGTATGAGACACATTAACGTTACATAGTGTTATTGTTGTGAGTGTCAACAGCCAAACCTCAATATAAGTTTTTTTTTTCTTTACCCTGAGCACCCTAGTCTTGTTGGGTGCTCCTCATGTTCCCATCAAGACCGTCTAGTGGTCGAGAAGCTCAGCCGCTCTCGCGGGGTCCAGTGTGGTACTTATTTTGGGGTAGGTGAAGAGGTGAGGGGTGTCGTGAATGTGTGTTTGGCAAAGTGGGCATGAAGGTGAGGGATGAGATGAGGGTAAGATTTTGTTGAGGCATGAGAGGATGAAAGGTGATTAATTTGATCTGAGTTGGGCGAGTGTGGTGGTCTAGGGTGGTTTCTGATTCATGAATGGGTGGGAGTTGCTTGCTGAGGATTTTGTATTGAGTGGAGGATATATAGTCGTGTACTATTTTTGTGTGTATGGTTTTCATGTTGTTTTTTATTTGTGTGTGAAAGGTGGTCTGGGTGGAGGAGGGTATGTTTAGAGTGTAGTTGATGTTGTTGTTGAATGTGGATTATTTTTTGTATCTGGGGTGGGCTTCTTGTGTGGTGAGTGGGTGTAGGGGATGAGTGGGGTGGGAGGCTTTTCGTGTGAGTTGTGATGCGTGAAGTTTGAGATGGTTTTGGAGTGGGAGGATTTTGGTCTTTGAGTGGAGGTGTTGGGTGTTGGTGTCTAGGGTGCAGCCAGTGATTGTTCTCAAGGCTGCGTTTTGGATTTTTTGGAGTTTGTTGAGGGAGGTGGATGAGATGATGGGTGTTAGCGTATTCGATGATGGGAAGGAGTAATGTTTTGTATGTGGTGATGAGTGTTTCTTTGCTTTTTCCTCGGTGTGTTGCTGTGAGAAGTTTTAGGACATCGAGTGTTTTTTTGCTTTAGTGATGGTGTTGTCTGTGTGGGTGGAGTATTTTAGTTTGGGGTCAAAAGTTAAGCCAAGGATGGTAGGGTTGGAGGTAGTGGGGATGGGAGCGTTGTTGATGTGGATGTTCAGAGGTTTGTTATATTTTGATGGGTCTGGGGTCATGAGAGTTGATGTGGTTTTGGTACGATTGATTTGTAGTTTGTTATTGTGAGCCCATGTGTGTATTTCATTGAGGTATGGGAAGAGGTTCTGGGTGACTGTGTTGGTGTTGGGGTGGGATGATGTTATGGTGATGTCGTCTGCGT
Organism: Pterobdella sp. o SKG-2022; assembly: GCA_964035795.1. Lineage (NCBI taxonomy): Eukaryota > Metazoa > Annelida > Clitellata > Hirudinida > Piscicolidae > Pterobdella > Pterobdella occidentalis. The sequence continues at coordinate 1,885,234 of OZ038323.1, forward strand.
AGGTGATGAGGTTGAGTGAGCTGATTTGGGGAGTGGTATGTTTGAGAGGTATATGTTGAAAAAAGTGGGTGATAGGACGCTTCTTTGGAGGACACCTGCTTTGATGTGTGGTTGTTGTATGAGGTGTATTGTCGGCGGCCTTTTAGGTAGTTGGCCAGGAATTTGATTATTGTTGTAGAAATGTGGGTGTTGTGTATTTTGTGGATGAGTTGATGGATGTTGACCGTGTCGAATGCTTTGGTCACGTCGAGGGCGGTGAGGATTGTTCTATGAGGGTTTTTTTTTTGTTGAAACCAGTGAGTATGATGTAATTAATTTGATGTAGGGCTGTGGTGGTGGAGTGTGCGGCTCTGAAGCCGTGTTGGTGTGTTGGGAGAATTATATTAGTGGTGATGTGTGGGAGGATGATTTTTTCTAGAGTTTTTGCTATGGGAGAGAGTAGGGCTATTGGTCTGTATGAGGAGGGAAGAGAAGGGTTTTTGTTGGGTTTGGTGACGGGGATGATTTTGGAGGTTTTCCATATTTGGGGTATGGTGTTTGTGTTGATTGTGATGTTGTAGAGGTTGATTAGTCTTTATAAAAGTCTTTGCAAGCTGTTGTTCAAGACTCCATAAGACAGACTTGGAGTCTCACTTATTCCACTTTGTTGTGATGATATCATAGAAGTAGTATTGATGATATATATAACGATGTATGCTGAGTTTCATTTTTTGAAACAACATGGCTCGAGGGTTGGTGGGTTGTGAACCATTCGAGTGTTTGCCAGCTGTGTATGGATCTTCAAAATTATGCCTTTTTTTTCTATTTTAGGAATGCAATTTTTCTATTTTTTTAATTTTAATTATATATTCAATTATTTTAATTATTGTTATTTTTGCTATCCCAGTACCACGGAGTGCATGTGAGGCAGGATTTGAAGGGCAAGTCCCACAAAAAGCCAGGCAGAAAAATAAAGGTGCTTGTCAACCATCATCATTTAATTGGGAGATTTGTGCTCAATTATAAATCATTATTCTATATTGTTTTATTCTTATTTGACAACCAATTAAACCCAAACGACCTCCATGACGCCAGTATTACTCATCGTTGGAGACTGCGTGTGCCTATGCGCAAGACACACCCACCAACAAAACAGACAACAGTCTGGGATGGCACAACCATAATAACAACTACTACCACTCTTTGTACAACGACGACAACAACATCGACTGCAGCATCAGCCAACAAAAACCCTCGAAAACCCAAAGACTTATCTTCGTTCACGCAGGCAAGTAAATTCGTCGTTATGTTGCTGACGTCCCTTTATTATCATCCGTGCATAGTAGCATGAGTTGGACGGATAATAGAAAGAAATAAAAAACAATAATAGTTGTTAAAAATAATAATAACAAAAATTAATATTAATAATAATGTTAATAACCTCTTAACAGGCACCTATGGTCCGAGCAGTCATTCCCTCGTCATCGAGTCACCCATGTGTATCATTGGAGCTGGTCAGTGTGTGCACATGCACAAACACATCATCACACACTCACAGACCTACAAATACATACATAAATAAACAAACACACACAGCGAGAGGAAGAGTAACAGACCACGTGAAATTGGAACAGAGTGACCACACAGTGATCACCTTCACACAAGCATCCAAGCAATCTTACCTGGGATATGTCACTCTTAAGGTTGTGCTTTTATGATCTTCCAGAGGGTGATACATGATGAAGTTAAAATGCTACAAATTGAATTCTATTGTCGAAGTTATCTTTTTTAGCTTTTTTCAGAGATTGACGGATTAATTGATTAACTGATCAACTAATGAGTCAACTCATAATCAGCAACTGATTGACTCACCACAGTTCACACCACCAGCTTCCTCGACAGAATCGCACCACAAGCACTACTGCCTTCATGTGCAGTCATCATGCCAGCCATTCATTAGTCACTGTGTCTTCAAGAGTATGTCTTTTGGTCGGTGGCCTTGTTGCTTTGTGTTTGTGTGTTTATTTTGTTTTTGGTTTTTTTTTGTGTTTTTGTTTTTCTGTGTATTCTGATGTGTTGTGTTGTGTAATTTTGAAAGAATTATGATTTTCATAACGATTTTTGTCGTATATAATGATGTTGTTGAGTCTAATACTAACACACGTTTTAAACTGACTCACACACACTTCTACTGCATTTGTCCACCATCAGGCAGGTGCAGAGAATGGTTACCATTTCTTGTTGTTGTTGCGTATTTTTTTCTGGTGGTTTTGAAAATCCTGTCGCTTGAAATTTCTACCACAGTGTTGGCATAAGATTGTTATTGTTGCTTGTTGTGAGTGTTTATGATTGATGTGGTTTGCAAGGCCAGCTTTGTTAACTGCAATTTTGTTGCAACCAGAAAAAGAGCATACCAAACCGTTTAATACCTCATTATTTATTTTCATTTCATCACATATGTTATTAGTATTGTTATATTGTACATTCAGCTTTTTTTTTCGATCTTTCATATCTTTTTCTGATTGTTCTTTATTCTGGTTGAGGTCGATTATGAGGGTATTTATGCTTTTCCGCCATTCGATTCTGTTCTTAGCTTTGCTACGCTAACCGGACACCAAACCAATAGCTTTCAAATCGTTATTCACCACATCATGCCACCTATGTTTTTGACCACCTTGACTTCTTTTACCACCACATACTTTACTGACCAATAATTTTTTGGGCCACCGGGAATCTGCCATTCTTTCAATATGTCTAAACCATTTGAGTCTTTTCAGTTGAAGGATTGAATCTACGCGTTCAATGTTGCCTCTTCTTTTTATTTCGGTGTTTCTTCACACGTCTCTCATAGAAATTTCACATATAGACCAAACACATTTATTAACAAAAGACTGCAATCTTTGAACATGGTTGCTCAAAGGAGCCCAAGTCTCACAACCGTAAAGCAGGATAGGCATTATAATGGATTTGAAAAGCCTCATCTTCGTTTTCCTTTTTAACTTTTTTTGATGCCATATGAGCCTTCCAATACTTCTGAAAGTAATCGATGCTTTACAGATACGAGTATCAATCTCTTCATCTATGAAACAGTCGTTTCGAAGTATACTGCCCAGATATTGATACTGCTCAACTTCCTCAAAACCACCGTCAATTTGATGTACCGAACTGTTGTCAAGATGAGTGTCTGTATCATCAGCTTCAGGCCACACAGCCATTATCTTAGATTTTTGAGTATTGATCTTCAAGCCGTAACAGGTAAATTCTTCACTGAGCGATTGAATAAGAGAATTCAATACACTTCGATCAATAATACCACATCATCTGCGTACATGAGGATTTGAACCTTATCACTCATGTTGAACTTATGACGGCTGTTGTTTACCAGAGGAGCGTCAAGGTTGTATTGAGTATGGACTCTGGCATCAGGATGTTTCATCATGGCAGTCCTTATGATAACATCTAAAAATAAGTTAAACAGAGTTGGAGCCGGTACTTCACCCTGCTTTACACCTGATTCAACCTTGTATTCTTCAGACAACTGACCTTCAAACCGCACAACCCCGTATGTTTCCTTATGTAAGGCTTCTATTATACTCACGAACTTTTCAAGAAAGTTGTAGACACGACGTAACACAGCCCAAAGTAAGTTTTTGTTAACTGAGTCGTACGCTTTACAGAAATCAATGAAGCACAAAAAACCGGTACGTTGAACTTCTTGGCCCGTTGCATTAATATTTTCGTAGAAAATAATTGATCACAACAACCTCTCTTGGCACGAAACCCACATTGGGACTGACTTAGTTGCTCTTGAACATAATGTTTCATTCTGTTCAGCATCGCTCTTGCGAATACTTTGTAGGCTGAACATAAATGTGAGATGCCACGAAAGTTATCGCACTTCAACCTGCTACCTTTCTTGAAGATGGGAACAGTTATTTGTTTGGTCCAGTCTAAAGGAACCTTTTCTTCGACCCATATTTGATCTGCAATCAACTTCAACCATCTAACAGTCTCATCAGCACCTAGTAGCAGTAGCTCTGTACTAATTCCATCAATTCCAGTCGAGCTATTTTATTACACTGAGTGCGACACACAATTCTTCGTTTGTCAGAGGCTCAATCATTGGATACAGAGAGCTATCAGATGGAGGGAGATGTGAAAGAGCAAAATGATTGACCAGGGTATTGATGTTTGTTACCTTTTTAAAGTGTTCACACCATCTCTTCAGTTTGATTTTTGTTGTTGTTAGCCTTGTTGTATCATCTTTGGCTAAGATCTTCAAGCATCTATAACCTCTTGATTTGGTTAAAGACTTCAAATTTTTTATTAAAGAGCCACCTTTACCTTGTTTCAAACTCATTTCATAATCATCTTCTGCCTTTTTACTTTTTTGTTCCCACCATGAATTCAGAGCAAGTTTACATACTTTTTTGCATTTTTTCTTTATTATCACATATTGGGACTTGAGAAATAATGGAACTCATTGATTTTTTTGTTTATGTTGCATAATTTTTTGGTAAACATCAGCTTTTTCAATTGTCAGCTGCTTTATTTCTTTAGTTACCCAATCTTTTTTATATTTTGTGTGTTTGGTTGGAAAAACTTTTTTTGCAGATGTTAAACTTTCTTTGAAAACTTTCCATAGTTCATCAATATTTTTTGGGCCACCAGGCACTGCTAACTGGTTTCTGAAATTATTTATTATGTTTTTGTCGAGTTCTCGGGCATTTTCAATGCATTGTTTGTGACTATTGTTGCGAAAATGTTGCTTATGACATAGTGATTTTAAAAATTTGAATTTTTTAATAACAGGGAAGTGATCAGAAATATGACACGCGCGCACACACACACACACACACACACACACACACACACACACACACACACACACACACGTACAGTAGGAGCCGCAGTATGTGTGTCAGGGGAGGGTGCAGACCCCATAGTGAGGCATTGTGACATCAGTGACTGTGAAAATGTTGGACTGTACATCACGGATGAGGCACAGGTGAGTGTGTTGTCATAGAAAAAAAAATAATAATATTGAAATCTATAATAAAGTTTAATAATAATAAAACTAATGAAAATAACAATAACAACAATAATAATGGGATTTATATTATTGCTAACAATAATAATATTAACGATTCTACCATAGCTTTTCCATTTATATTCACTTCTTCCTGGTTATGTTTTTGGTGTATTTTGATATGACTAAGAATAACCACATCACATGACGATGATGAGGATAATGATGATGAGGAAGATAAAGATGATGATGATGATTATGGTGATCACCAACCAACCAATCACAGGGCACCTATGAGAACAATGAGATAAGCAGGAACGCATTGGCAGGTGTGTGGGTGAAGAGGAATGCTAGTCCCACCATGAGAAACAACCACATCCACCATGGCAGAGACGTGGGAGTGTTCACCTTTGATAATGGAAGGGTGGGTGGGTGTAAAAGAGGAAATAGGTGGGGTTGATGTGAGAGTTAGTGGGTGTAATGGATGTGTTTTATGTGTAAGTGAATAATTCGATAGGTGCTCAAATTCGATTGGAGGTATTTTTGTTGTTTTGAATTTTTTAGACTGGAAAGTAAAATTTGTTAATGAAATATTTTATACATTGTTTTAGTTCTGGGACACTTCATCTTCAAATGCATCTCAACTCAAATCATTACTTACATCTTAAATTTTTCCAACTTCGAATCATTTCAGGGCTACTTTGAAGGAAATGAGATACATGACAACAGGATAGCAGGCTTCGAAGTGAAGGCAGGAGCCAACCCTACTGTGGTCAAGTGTCACATTCATAACGGACACACAGGGGGAGTGTACGTGCACGAAGGGGGCAGAGGTCAGTTCATTGAGAACAAGATCCACTCCAACAACTTCGCTGCCATCTGGATCACCAGTCACAGCAACCCTACTGTGAGGTCTGTCTTTTTGATGCTCTTATGGGGGTTGTGAATGTTTTTTAATCAGTTTAATTAAAATGCTTGTCGCTTTGGTGATTCAGTGTTGTTATTAAAAGAATAATAATAATAGTACTAGTTCAGTGTTGTTATGATGAAATTTATTGGCGGTTGTATTGTTATCTTTGTGTATATTTTCATAACGACATGCATCTGTCCAGGAAGAATGAGATTTACAACGGCAAGCAGGGAGGAGTGTACATCTTCGGGGAGGGCAGAGGACTTATTGAGTACAATAACATCTATGGCAATGCTCTTGCTGGTCTGTTTTATAATCAGCTGTCACTTTTTGTATTTTTTTTTCAGAGCTTATAAATGTATATACGCACATACATATGTTAATATGTACAAGAGTGTTGAAGAATACCTTTGAAATATTTGAGTTTTATATTGTTTGTTTAGCATAACATATTATTCATAAAAATTTCATAAGTGCTTTATTGCAAAGTTTTGTTTTTTTGCAACACGAAAAACCTCGTGAAAATGTTGAAACCTGGAGAGGAACTATTGAAATAGCCGTTGACAACCTTTCACCAAACAACAACACAAACACCTTTGTTAGAGGCCACAATAAAAAAGATTTCAAAGTGTGCTCATGGGAACGTCCAATACAATGCTCCTATCAGAATAAACTGTTTATTTTCTCACCATTGAGTTTATTATTTCCAACATTATTTCGTCGTTATTTTGTTCTTATTTTATTTTCACAATGTTTTAAACATAGTTCGTTTTTAATTTTCTTCTCCCTTTTCATAATTTGTTTCATTTTTAAAGAAATTCATATATATATATACATATGTATATATATGGTTCTGGCTACTGCTTTGTAGGAGGCCGAGGTAAAGGCAAAGGCTAAGGGAGTAAACCCCTACAGATAAATCAGGAGAGATACGCCCGTTAGGTCTTGTCAGGTCATGTATCTAGAAGAGGTCAACTTCAAAATAAAACCTGCGGCACTTTTGTATCCAATGATCTTAACTTGTTTCTCTTTTTGGTCAAATAAAACTGTGCGGAGTGAGTGGGATTGGTTGAGTGCAAAGCCTTTTCTCACTATAAAAAGCATTAGGCACAGGCATTGCTTTGTAAGCGTGTGTTATGGCTAGCTGTAGCCTTAAGCGGCACTTTTTTCATTATGCTGAGTCAAAATGATAATTGCAAGTGTTTGAAAAGCAATGGCAATACTTGAAGACTAGTTGCTGCCATCACATATTTTAAAACACACCCACGCACAGGGATACAGATCCGAACGTCAAGTGACCCAGTAGTGAGGCACAACAAGATCCACCATGGACAACATGGTGGCATCTACGTGCATGAGAAGGGCAGGGGTCTGATCGAGGAGAATGAGGTGTACTGCAACACCCTGGCTGGTGTTTGGATCACCACCATGAGCTTCCCTGTACTCAGGAAGAACAGGATCCACAGTGGCAAGCAGGTGGGGGTGTATTTCTACGACAATGGACATGGCACTCTTGACGACAATGAGATCTTCAACCACTTGTACTCTGGCGTTCAAATTAGAACTGGTAGTTGCCCCATAATTAAGCGCAACAAGATCTGGGGTGGTCAGAACGGGGGCATTCTGGTGTACAACGGAGGACTAGGCATCATTGAGCATAATGAGATCTTCGACAATGCCATGGCTGGAGTATGGATCAAGACAGACTCGAACCCCACTCTCAAGTTCAACAAGATCTATGACGGTCGAGATGGGGGTGTGTGCATCTTCAACAACGGCAAAGGTATGCCATTATTCTTTGTGGCCCCTCTGATCCAATGCCAACCACCACAGGAATCCTGGAAAACAATGACATTTTCCGCAATGCTCAAGCTGGTGTTCTTATCTCCAATCTCAGCAAGCCTGTCCTTCGTAACAACAGGTGAGTATTCCATCTGCGTTATAGGCGGTTTCTATCTATCTATCTATTTATCCATCTATTCATTTGAAAAATCTCTAAGGATTTTTGACGGTATGGCAGCAGGTGTGGAGATAACAAACAACGCCACAGCAGTCCTCGAAAACAACAAGATCTTTAACAACAAGTTTGCAGGCTTGAGTCTTGCCTCTGGAGTCAACCCTGTTCTCAAAGGTGATTCTGGGGGTACGAATCTTGGTCTGGGTAACTTTTTGGCTACTTGATTAACCTGGATTTTTTATTATATGTTTCTTATCTCTCAAATCTTGAGTCATTATCAAAGTGATTGACTCACGAAAGGAATGAAACCTTCGAAAGAATTCGATGATAGTTTATTCTTGTCAGTATTCAGCGAAATATATTTCATTAATCTAATTAGATTATACCCTTGTATATGTCCCAGTAACTGAGGCTGGCAGCAGTCGGCCTACAATAGAGTGATGTATAAAAAAAGACCATTTTGTTTGAGACAAGTTTTTATAAACTGCCAGCCCGGGCTAACGTCCAACTTGAAATTATCAAATTCAAGATCCGCCGTTCCCACACTTGAAGAGTTTGCCTTGCTGTTGTCAACAAAAAGAAAGATCATTTGCCAAGCCAAATGGCAACGATATCAGAATATCAGTTTGTCGATATCTGCTACCGGAGTCTACTGTTATCCTGGTTATAACAGAAAAGCAGCCTTAACGTAGAGACGCTATCTTCGCTGCAGTTTAATGTTATGCCCAGAACCACTTTGGTGCAGTTTAACGTCACATCCAGGACAGTATGTCCGAAAAACTAATATAAATGCTACATAACATATCTGACACACCATCACATCTATCGCATCCCTGCAGACAACAGCATCTACGGCAACCAGGACTTGGTGGAAAAAGTGGTATCAGATGGACAGTGCCTCTACGCCATCTCCAGCTACACCTCCTTCCCCATGCACCACTTCTATCGGTTGATGCTATGTGCATTCACCAAAACTCATAATTTTTATCAATATTACAGTTAGATAATACAATTTTCATGTTTTTTACTGTGTTTGTATCATTATTCATGCTGTCATAATAAGTTTCCACGTTGACGTCACACAGATGTCGCACATGCAACACCACTGAACGCAATGCCATCTGCATCAACTGCATCAAAAACTGCCACTCTGGTCATGAGTTTGAGTTCATCAGGCACGACAGGTACGTTGGGTTAGGTGTATCAAGGTTATGTGATTGTGAGCTAACAATGAAGATATCAGGCTATGTAGGATTTGTTCAGTTTGAAGATTTTATATTTATATGGTGATGTAGGTTGTTTTGTCAATATTTTCTTGGTTTTTTTTTTATTTTCAGTAAATCATCGTTTTAAAAATAATTCATATACAAACAGAAAAAATTCCTATAGAAAAATAAGCTTTCCGCAATGTATAGTTAGATACAAAGCAAACAAGAAGCTATCAAGACTGCCCACTTCACCCAGATTCTTCTGTGACTGCGGGGCTGGTACGTTGAGCATCCAGTGCCTGCTGCAGGGTGAGCCCACTCAGGACACAGACACCCTATACGACTCTGCAGGTCCAATGGAGTCGCACACCCTCATGGTGAACTGAGGCTGAGCGGTCTATGTAGATGTAGAGATTAAACGTCTCATGACTGCAATGATTTGAAGCTACATGATATATTAATGTTATTACATAAGTTGCACCAACCCTGTTTTTAATTTATTCAAATGGCCTCTCCTACATCAGTAGTTTTTTGTGCAGAGTTGTTAAACACCAATCTTTTAGTTTTATTTCTACACGTATGTTTGCGTTACAGAGTGTGTGTGTGTGTGTGTGTGTGTGTGTGTGTGTGTGTGTGTGTGTGTGTGTGTGTGTGTGTGTGTGTGTGTGTGTGTGTGTGTGTGTGTGTGTGTGTGTGTGTGTGTGTGTGTGTGTGTGTGTGTGTGTGTGTGTGTGTGTGTGTGTGTGTGTGTGTGTGTGTGTGTGTGTGTGTGTGTGTGTGTGTGTGTGTTTGTATTACGCAGTGTGTGTGTAACTAAATGTTTTTTTAACGGAAGTGTTGTGCATTCTTGTCGTTACATCCAACCAATCAATCAAACCAAATGATTTACAAGTTTTATTATTGCCTGATAGCTGTATTAAAAACCTGAATGTTGTAAGGTTGATGGCGTTAGCATGCATGGTTGGACTTGAAAAGACCATTTATGATGGAGTGTTCTTTCGTTGAATGGGATTATTTGTACAATTACATAGGCCAAAGTTATTGTTTTCGTTATTTAGTTTTTGTTGAACTGTTCCAAATGAATGAACTAATTTTAATTGTATCTTTTTATAAAATTTGATGACATGTTTGATGAATCGAACGGTAGCAATTAAAATGATTTGGTGATGCTGTTTCATGCTTCTTCTATATTCTTCCATTTATCCGAACATTTGTAAAGGCTTCAAATATATTTGAAAACTTGCATGTTTAATTGTGGAAAAAATTTCTTGGTGAAATTGGAAATTTCAAGTTTATAAATTCAACAGCTCACCTTTAATTCCAAACATGAGTATAACGTTAACTAATTATATATTTAAAAAATTATTTTTTTGTAATATATTCAAAAAATGTTTTTCAAATACATTTACACGACGTTAGTGTTTGTGTAAGGTTTTGGTTGCTCAGCCGTCAATTCAGGCAACATCACATCTTGCTTTGTGGCAACTCGATGGCCCTTGCTTCTTTCTTTTTATTCTTTGCATGGATGAGTGGCCACAAATGATACAACTAAACATCATGCAATCAATTAAAGTTTTTTTTTTAAACAGACGATAAAACGTCAATAAAGTTCCTTAATTATATTTCATGAATGCGTGTAGTCTCAACCACGAAAGATAAATCATTTCGGATGAAGTAATGTTTTGAAAAATATATCAAAAGGTTGAATTTTTGTTGCTAACTTCACTCTATCGAATAATATTGCAATAATGATATCGAATGGTGACGTGATAGCAATATTAATTGATAACATCTAACAGCACGGCTGTTTTTTCTATACAATTCTCCGAAAAACCTTTACTTCACATACGCATAAGCGCTTGCTGTCATTTCCTTGGATGATGATTGTCCTAGAAAGCGATTGAAGAATTTATTCTCAAGATTAAGTTTTATAAAAGAAATTTTATTTGCTTCTATCATTCAGTTTAAATAACCATTTGTTAAAAAGAATAGAGTTATTAGATTCAAAACATTTATAAATTTTTCGGAAAAATTTAAGTATTTCTACAAGAACTACAGCTACAAGGTAACATTTTATCCGTCAAATGAAGATTTTAATATGCACTTTGGAGTCTTAACTATGCTTAAAGATTTTGCCCGTGTAGCTTAGTTGGTGGAGCATTAGACTAATTATCTAAAGGTACCGGGCTTGATTCTGTGTTGGGATGAAAATTAGGATCCTTTTTACAGCTTCAATTTGTGACCTCTAACCCCATGACTATCAAAAAATAAAAACGAAAAAAAATGGGTGAAATGAAAAACTCATAAAACAGATCCCCCCAGGAGAGGTTTGCATGGACCTAAGTTGGAAGATTCAGACTTGAAAGATGACATTCTAATATCGCATTTGACTTAGTACTCAGTTATTTTAATGCTTCTGTCACCACAGGTTCTTCTGTTAAACAAACCCTCCAAAAGCAAGCAATTTATTAACAGCAATAACCACAACTGATCCAACAATATCAATACTAATACGATCCACAGAGTGACATCCCTTATATACTACTAATTTCGGAAATTCTAGAACATTTCAATTACCGGAAAAAAATTGTAACAAACTTACTATAAAAGCGAAAGATAATTGTAACAAACCTAGCAATATATACTATACGTTTAACTATATAACATAAAGGGGTTCAAAGTACAATATAGTTAAAACATGATAGCTCAAGTAATGTCCAGGAATTATAACCAACTAGATTTTTGTGACAGCCTCACGTAAGAAAGAATTTCAAAAACTGGTATAGAAACCTTGCTTTAATTAATTAGAGGTTCTGCTTTGGAAATATTCAATCAAGAAAAAGAGGCTTTATATTCAAAAAGTAATGTTCTTCAAAGTTTCCAAGCAATACGAAGATATCTAAGGCACATACGAATGTAAATCATTGGCGACCCTTAAATATTAAAACAGATACCTTTCGTCATTTTTTGAATTTGAGGCCTAACCAAATGAACAATATCACTCTACAAAAACACAACTTGAGATGCTGAATCTTGGTGGCCATATTGTAAAAAATCCTCATGGTTTCACCAAACCAAAAAATTTCTCACACGAAATGCTTCAAAGCAATAATCAATGAAACCAACAAAAATAACGGGGGATTTGACCTTGACGTTAGGCTTAACCCTGAGACATTTTCAAAGTCTGTTCCATGGCAAGTTGGGGCAGATTTTTTCAAAGAAAAACTTCATTAGATCAATAAAAAAGATAACTAACTAAAAGCTCAATTTCAAAATTTTAAATTCAAAATTTTCTTTTATTCAAATGATTATAAAATGGAAATCTTTTAGACCTTCCGGGTAAAGTGTCAAAAGAGCAGTAATTTTTCACCCAAGATTTCTTTTGAGGGTTGTAGTTGATTTGACTACAAAGAGAGAAGTCGTTCTTTCTCCAAGAAAGTTGGTCCATTGATGAATTGCTCACTCCTGTACGAACACCGTTGTAGATCGAAGCTAGAGGGAAGTTATTTTTACCATTCATTATCTCATACAAAAAACAAAAAGGTATAAAAAATATGGAATCTGTTCTTTTGAAAATACGTTCTAAGTACAACTTAACAATAGTCATATTTAAATGAGCCTTCTGATGTATAGATTATACAATACAATTACGAAAAAGATTAAAGTGGCTTTAACTTCAGGAGTTTCTAGACCACATAATTATTATACAATTGAAAAAATAATAATAAATAATAATAAGTGGAAAAAAAATGTTCAGACAAACTAATAAATGAACGTTTATTTGCCAAAAGATCTATAAAAAAGAAAAGATTTGAGGTTTTTTCCAAAAGAATGTATGAAAACAGAAAACCTGAGTTGTTCAGAAACGTTATTTCACAGGAAAGAACCAGTTACATGATAAAATTTCCTCTCTGTGGTTTCAAGCTTGTACTTACCTAGAACAACCGTCAATAAATTGGCAGATCGCATCTTCTGTTTAACAGGAATGCTTGATAGCATCTCAAAATCTCGAAAGATAGGCTGGACCTTCATCAAACAAACATTTGAACGTCAATCCTTCCATCAATCTTAATCCAGTGAAGATCTCTCAAAACAGCATTTATATGATAGTATTTTCTGGTACCTGTAATGAGCCTGGCTGTTGTGTTGATTAGTGATTGGAGTCTGTTTTATGATATTTAGGGAGCTCTGCAAGGATAACATTTCCATAGTCTCTCCGATTCAATACCATTGCTGAAGCCAGTGTCTTCAAAGACTCAAGGCTCAAAAAGTCCTTGATCGATTTCATTTGCTTCAAGGATATTAAACCGCAACGCAAATTATTTCTGATTTGAGTTTTCATAGATTCATATCCATTTAACCAGACGACAAGACTTTCACATTTCTCGAAGTGATAATGCTATCTGCAACTATTCTCACTGGACGATGAGGAATTTTGAGAACGCTTCTGGCATTGGAGAACCAAATGTCTTCAGTCTTAAAAAAACTCAGTTTCAAATGATTGGCTTCCATCCAACCTGCAACATCATCTATACACTCAGATAATGCTACCTGCAGGTCAAATGACTTCATATTTACAATGGCCATAAATCTGAGTGTCAGCTGCATATTGGTGAAAACTGAAATTGTGCTACATGTCTAACTTTCCCAAATCACCAGTAAAAAAAGTGAACAGCATTGGTCCAAGAACGGAACCTTATGGGACACCAAGAGATGAGTGCACCCTATATGTTTCATTTCCACAACATCTGATATCAAAAGTTTTGTACTTGAGTAGCTAACCAACCATTTTAGCACACTATTCCCAAAGCTGAAAGACTTTTCTAGTCTCTCCAGGAATATATCATGGTTCACCAAATCAAAAGCTGACGATAGATCCAGTAAAACCAATAGAGATAACTCACCGTTGTCAGCTGCTTTCAAAATGTTTGAATAGACTTCTGGAATGGATGTTTCAGTAGAATGGTGACGACCATAAGCTGATTGAAGGCTAGGAAAAAGTTTATTCGCAGTGAGATATTTAGAAACTCTACGCAGAACCAGTCTTTCAAGTATTTTATTCAAAACAGATGAATTTGAGATAGGCCTGTAGGATGATACATCATTTGTGTCGAGATTGGGTTTTTTCAGAAAAGGAAATATGCGCCAACTTTAAAAGATCTGGAACAAAACCTGAGAAAAAAAAAACTTTTGACAGTATTGATTATAAGGGTGAACTGAAGAAATATATTTAACGAAGGTAACTGACTGTCAGAATCATCCAACGAGAGAAATTGGATGAGACGAACATGTACCACGTACTCCAAGTCCAGCACAAACCAGTTGGGATCTATCCTTTCTACTTGGGCACATCCTTTGTCTGGATCTGTGTTTAGGATGCCATCCACAGCCCTGTAACTATAGCTGCTTTTGTGGACTCCAGACATACAAGATCTCACTCCTTGAGCCATGTTCACATTATCGACGTCTGAAAAAATTCTATGTGAATAAATTGATGTTGGTTTGAGAATGATTTTACACTGGTTATGAACGATTTTTAAAAGAATCAAATAATTGACTACCTGGAGGTATGCGAGCAACATGAGTTACGACCTTGGAAATTATTTTCATGTTTTGACTAAATTAGACAATTGAGAAATTCATGACTTATGTTAGTCAGGAAAAAAAATTTCAAACTTTTTAGAGACATCTTATGTGTGTTTTATATAGTAATTATCTATAGAACATCAATTTTGAGGGATATGAATAGATCCTAATGTTTTATGGTAAGGGCATACTTACCGTGATTATAACTTTATTTTCAAATAATTGTATGATAATCTTCAAAATTGATAACTTTGTAGATAATTCCAAACTTCAAAATTTTTATTCTATGTTGTTTTCGATAAAACTTCAGAAACGTTAGTACCGTTGAAGTTTTTAGTGTTCGATTTCCATAAATATACAAGTTGATTTATGTGAAAAAAATGTATAATATAAAGTAAAAATTTAATTTTATAAAACATCTTATTCAAGCAGCCATTTAGAAACAATGCCACAATGTATAACTTCAAAGAGAATTTCACCTCAAAACTTTCACACTTCGACTCTTCTCTGATCTTATAAGTCTTCATTTGATAGAGTCGACATTTTAACAGTTCAGAAATAGAAAAAGAGGTGCAGGCACTCTGTATTTGACACAAGTAAGAGCACATTAGAGGAAACATTATTGCCTTGTCAAAATGAATGTTTTTCGCCGGCACTCTCATTGAATAATCCACCGCTGAGCTTAAATCATTCACAGCAGTAAAATTCAGAACTCGTTTATTATAAAGTGTGGCTTTGAGAATATAGTGGTAGAATTCATAAAAATCCTCTTGACAACCCGGCTGAGACTCACAGGTCAAAATTCTTTTGAAAGCTTTTCCATCAGTTAGACATACTTTTTGGTAACAATGTTCTATTAAAATAATTTTGATCATTATATTTATTAAAAACCACATGTTGTAGCTCAGCTTTGATAGGAGCCTCTCTTTTTATACCACCAACGCCTCTCCCCCCCTTCAATCGATAACTTTCAGTTGAAAAATTAATTTAGGATTATATAACTTTTAGTATGAGGATCGATGACATATTTATGTGTCATTCAAGCATATTTGTTTAAATGCTGAAAAGTTTCGAATGCACATGTGAAATTGAGAATAATTTCGAATAAATTGAGTTTATGTGGGTTAGGAACCTTGCAAACTTGATCTATCATGAATCTCTTGTGGATTTGAAATTATTTATTTTGCCATAATTGAATGAATATGTTATTTTGTGCACATTTTCAAGAAACATTTGAGAGAAATAATTACATTTTATAATGAAATTAAACTTTCAATTGAAAATAATTTTAAAAAAATAAGATATTTCCAGGCGGAAAATTAAGTCATTGTAGACTTAATTTTTTTTGAACATTTAATAAATACAAAATTACACTTTTTTATCCTTTTTAGCTTGCAGAAAATCGATTAGTTTTTTTTTTAAATATTATAAATACTCTATAATTAGATTCTAAAAAAACCTTTCAATTGTAAAACAGATAATTAGAAGAGTTTAGAAAAAATTTTTTTCATAAAATATGAGTTTTGAAAAAAATCAATAAAAACACAATGCTGATTGCACTGAAAGTTTTCATGAATCATTTTCCATTTTAAAAAATTGTTCCGAAGCTTGAAAAGCAGCATTTTGCAAGTTAATCTGCCATGCTGAAGACTTTCAGTCACTTCTCTTTAATGGCAGCCCGGGTAAATTTTTCATTTCTATTCTATTTAATGGACGACATTCAACAAAATCTTCACTTAATTTTGATATCTCAAGCGCTATCAACATCTGCTCGGTTGACATTTTTGACTATCGAATAAAATCAAAAAGCTTTGAAACTTCTTTTATTGTTTGAAGTTGTATATAAAAATTACTTTGCAGACAAAACTTGGTGTCAGGGGTGAATGTTAAGTTATCAAATTATTGGATTAACATCATTTAGTGGAAATATTTCTGTTTGACTAGCGTCTTGTAATAAGGCTGAAAATATGAAAAACCTTAATAAATTCACTCAAAACATGTAACAAAATGAGGATAACTGACGAAATAGACAAGTATAAACTTTAATGATAAAGATTCCAATTTAGATCAGAAAATAAATATCTACAGAAAAAAACGGAGACAACGTGAAACCGCATAACACTTGATACTGTGCTTAAAGCTGCTTGAGGGAATGTGGTCGAAGTTTCAAACCTATGGCTCTGCTGGCTTATTGAAGAATTCCAATGAATTTTATCCCCAAACTTATATGTTGGATGTAATTTATTAGGCAAACAATCGGCATGAAATATTCAAGAGGCAAAACACATCAGCCGTTTGTTGATATCACTACTTTCAGCAGAAATGAGAACCAATAAAAGGGCAAAAAGTCCACAAACAAGTAATATAACATAATTATAAGAAATTGTTGAAAATAATTTCCGACATCAACTCAGGAGGAATTTGAACACAGCCATCGAGAGCTAACGATGTCTTCAATGACTTCGAAACAAAGTGAATAAAAGATGATTTTTTGATCGGAAACGAACACTGGGATTCGAGCAGGTTTCAAACTATGGTGTAGTTGAAGTTCTGGGTGAAATTAAAGACTGGCGGGCTGATGACTTCACCGTTGTATGCAACGTACACTTGCTGGTCGCTAAATTTCACATAGAAGTCTTTCCAATCGAAGTACAAACAAGGGTATTTGATGCGAAATTTTGACTTGACATAATGCAGACCGGGTTCCTTGCGGTTGTATACCAGACAGGTTCGAGAGCGTCTGGCAAAGCCTGGGTACCTGGGGATGTTGGGGAAGAGTGTGAAGAGGTTGAGTTTGTAAGTAAAGTACAAGAGCCACATGGTCCACATGGTATCTGTCTTCTTCAAATTCTCAAACTCGTGGTACCACCTTCATTCAGTAATAATGTCAAAAATTGAACCTAATAAGACATAACAACATAATTATACAACATTCAAACGACACCCACTTGAGCATGACAGTGTTGGGCACATAGGGCTTGGTGCTCTCGTGATACTCATCGTACCAAGACTGGAAGGCCGTCCAGTGCTCAGCGTCGGGAGCCAGTCCCCAGGAACTGACTGTCTTATACAAAAAACTTGGTCCCGTTATTTTTGGGTACTTGAAAGAGCCTCCGGTGGCTGCATTGATGAGGTCAGCACTCTGAAGTGTAATGCCCATTATCTCCCTCTGCTTCCTAAACTTGTTTCGAGCAGCCCTGAGCCAGCGATACGCCCACTTAGACACCACCAAATCATCCTCCAATATAAGGCAGATTTCGTAATCCATCTCATCACCAACCACTCGGGTTTTGTTTTTGGGCCTCCACGAGTTGATCCACTGGCCTATCAGTCCCATGTGTTTTTCCTGCACTGTAACCTTCAAATCCCCCTTACTCCATCTAAAACTCTTGGCAACTTGCAAGGTGTCTTCATGAACAAAGCCCTTCTGAGGCACGTCGATCATGATTTCTACGACGGCCTTGTCCCCATCCAGCTCCAAAGAGTTTAGGCTCTCCAGCAACTGGTGTGGTGTATGCAATTATGTTTATGCACTTTTAAATATTTATGTACACATAAAGTAGTTTTTATGAGCAAATGATGCATTTTTAAATCATAATCATCATTATCATCTACCACTATCCTCATCATTTTCACCATCATAATTTTTGACGTCGGTAGAGAACATACCTTCATCACCAAGCTTTAACTTTTGGTTGGAGTTTAATATGCATCGTGATAAATGACAAACTCAGTGTATAATTAGCTGAGTTCAAGAGGAGATTAGCAACAAATATTCAGGTAATTATTCACAAGCGCGAAATTTTTCTCAAGTAAACACACATTACTCGATAATTCTATTGAACAAATACAACCAGGTCCCATTAATATTCATCATCATCGTCATCGTTATCATTATCCTTATCCTTTTCTACGTTCATTTCCATGCTATCACGGGTTGAACTTGACCAAAATAATACTCTAGTGGTTGACCAGTTACAACAGTAGCAGCAATAATAGATGCAGGTGGACTCATATGGCTCTTAGTGTCAGCCACAACAAATAAACTGTATTTTTAATTCAACCCATCTTTAATTAATTCCACGATTAACACTTATTTTACATAATTATACTTTTTATTTTTAATTTATTCGATGTTGATCGTTCACTATTTGAATGGCTATTAACATCTTAATACCGATGTCAGCATCAAAAAGTTTCATCATCAAGATCATTCTAGTGCCGCCAATGTAATGTAATGTAATGCCGTATTTCTAAACCGCTTTTCCTTATAGATAAGTTAGTTTGCTACAAACTTAAAGTAGTGAAAACACACAGTGGACCAGGTGCTAATTGTCAGCTCACGCGGGATCGAAACTGGTAACTTCAGATAATTAGTCTAATGCTCTACCAGCTGAGCTATATGAGCCGACCAAACGAGGCTTATGGATTGTGGGATCATATGGCACTAAACTGTCTCACGGCTGTTCCAAATCCCTTCAAACACCAAGCCTCGTGCTTCTTACTCAAAATCCTCTCATAAAAAATGGAATATTTTAAATAATTGGACAATTCTAACTGATTAAATAGTAGATTCACAACCCAATTGAGTGCAATTGAAAAAATACTAATTACTAATTAGCTTGAGCATTCATAATTTTGTCAATTTAGGCTTAAAAAGTAAGAAAAAAATGAACTGAAAAGCATAAATGGATATTTATAAATAACTGAAAACACAAATAACACATTAAACTTCAAAGACATAGCGATGAAAATATTTCGTTATGCAATTCATTATTAACCCTACTCAATATTTAGCCTACACTTTAAATGCTTAACGATTAAAACAGCGATCCACAATGTTTCAAGAAAGTAATAATTCTTATCCACATAAAAATGAACACTTGAGATCAGTCATTCCAATGGACTATGCAATTATGGAAAGAATAGCATCAAATAAGCACTTCCTTGATAACAAAGCACTTTTGTATGAAAACTAACAAAGCATCCATTTAATTAATACTTTGTGTTTGTTGCTTATACTATTGTGACAGACTTCAGAGATGTGTTATTTGAATGAGAGTATGTACTTTCAAAGCAAACTAACAGATTAATGTTTTTAAATAATATAACAATTATAGCTGAAATTATAACATCCAAGTTATTTTAGGTTCAAATCAATGCTTTGAACTTGTCAGTAAGAATTTATTATTATATGAATTATCTAACTTAAACTTAGCGAATTCGATTACATCATTCATTAATAATGAAAAACGGAATTCTGAAACTGATGGCGTCCTCTAGCATTTATTTCTCAACCCCCATTATCTCTTATAGCCATAAATAGATTTCCAAAGAATGAAAAAGTATTGACAGAATAATATATGCAGATTATATAGTTGCAGCAACTCGTTTGCAAGTATTCTCATTCTTTGCATACAGTTCCTGGCTCGAAAGTGGCTTTTTGAGCCCGCAGAAGACTTCCACATTTTCCTGCACACATGAAAAGAATTGAAACTAGAAACATGGATTTTTTTCATGCCTTTTTACGCCGCCTACATTTCCGCAGCCTGCCGCAAATGTTACTGATATTGCTATATAGCATTGGGCAAATAGAATTTTGACGTGTAGGGTGCACTGAGCTGACCTTCTCATGCTTGGCCAGAGAAACACGACGTCGATGGGACCTTAGATGACTCATTGACAGACAGATGACTTAGGCCTTATATTGATTTTGAAAATTTTAAGACTATGAATAATTTTATAGATAATTAATTAAATATAAGTTATAAACAATTGATTAATTATAATTTATGAATAATGAATTAAATATATATTATGACTGGTATACACAGTAGATAATTCTAAAAACTCGTCACACTGTTAAAATTGAAAAAAAAACTAATTACGTGTATAACACTCTTCATAAAGTGGTCATTACAATTTGAAGTTTTGAGCTACAACAAAACCCCAGAGAGCTGTCGTAAAAAAACCTTACGTTATTACTTTAAAGAGATTTCAATGAAAAGCTTCGTGGTTTTGTCATTGATGAAAATATGTGTTGGTCTTCTTGAATCACATCAACTACCTTCTCCAAAATTTGTATAAGTGAAATCAACTTAAAAAAAACACATAAAAGCTAAATAAATATATTCATCATTTTTAATTATTGTATAAGTAATTAACTAGCAATTATCAAACTATCCTTTTAAATACAAACAATACAAAAAATTTGCAATTGAGACTATGCAAAACAATATAAATGGTGAAAAAATAATATAGAATAACTGAAACTTTTGGATATGCAAAACAGAACACCCACAGTCAGACACGCGTATGTAATTGATAGTCCATATGAAACAATATAGAATATAAAGTTAATCGCGATAATTACTCAAGGACCCAAAAAATCAGAGTAGATTATTATATACGACATCAAAACCATTATAATCAGTCGAAGAGCTAGTCGAGAATTAGATCATACCTAAATCATATATGTATATCCTCTACTTCACAACAACATTGCTGGAAGATGCTATGAGGATAGTTCATTGTTTTATTTGCCTCCAAAACACGTCATTTCAGTTTATTAATACTTGATATTTAAGTAATAATAATAATAACAACAATATTTTGCATAAACTTATTCATGTTTCAATTTTGTTAGCATATATTTTTATTTTTCCAAAAATATCTCATCTGCGGCAAGAGTATATACCCTCTATGAAATACTCCCGATTTATTTAGATATTCTTATATTATTTGTTATCTTCAAATTCCACTTGGTTTATCTTTAAAAACACTGAAATCATTTAAAAATATCTCTACATATTACTCACTTAAGCTGAAATCCATCATATTCTCAAGTTACATTCCATCTCATCATTATTCCACTTTCGGGATTGTATATTATATTACATTAAAACTTTCAATTTACATTCAATTAGAAGAAAAATATTCTATTTTTTCTAGTTTTAATTTTGTTCAAATGAGTAATTTTGTTTAAAATGTTGAAAGACCAGCATGCCATAGAAGTGCACCTCATATGTCTGGAGTCATATCAATCAATATAATATGGCTGGAGTCATATTGCTTTACATATTATTTTTTTGTTATTTACTCCAAACTTTAGGTACCAACTAATCCTCCAACAAGTCCAACCTCACCACATTTAGTTATACACATGAAACCAAATAATCTTGCATTTCAAAATTATGCACCAATTATGCACATTATGACCATTAACTGATATGACAATGCTTGAGAGTGCCAAGAGTAATGATTAGGAATGTGTATAGACTCAGAAACCCAGCTATGCAGACAGTATAAGATATCAATTATATATTGATGATATGGTTTCAATTTACTTCGCATTAAAACAAACAAACGAATATTACTATAGTGGCATGAAACTTTTTAAGTTTGAAAATTGTTAAATAAGCTTACGTCACCAAAAGGGGACTTGATATATAATTTTTTAGAGACATCTTATGCTTCTTTTTTATTATTATTTGAATAACTGTGTATTTTAATTTGAGGAATATTTTGATACATTTATTTAAAAAAAAACTAAAATTTTCGACGAGTACAACCATATTATAAATCATTAGTAGTAAACTATTGTGAAGGTAGGTGATTATAAAGAATTTTAAACATAGATAGAAAAGAACAATTACGGAAGATTAAATTTTGTAAAGTAACTATTATGTAATTATGTGATATTATAAATGAGTAAAGTTAATTATTATATGAATATTCTTATTTTGATCTAAAAGGATTTGATTGAGAGATTGCTTTCTGTGTCCCTCCATTGGTTGATTTAGGTACTCTCTTCATTAGGGGTCCCACGCACTTGATTCGACTGTTAATTGTGGGTCATTGTAGCCTTTTTCTATTGAATCATTCTTTTTGATTTCAAGGCTCTTCCAAATAAAGTAGGTCCCTCTGAAATTTGTTTTTTTCATTATATGTTTTTATTATCGTGGGTGATTCCTAGCATATTGTTCCTGCGTTGGAGATTCGGGCGTGTTTAGAAATGCCACTTATATTTTCATCTAGTTTGGTGGATTGCACATCTTTTTTATGTTGGAGCATCCTGGTGGCAATATTCACCCTTGTCTGTCCAATATAAACCTTATTTGAGTCACAATAACAATGTATTTTGTATACACCTTTTTCTTGCATTCTGTCAGTTTTGTTGTTGTTGCATAGAATGCTTCCTAATTTAGGTCCTGCATGTGTAATATAGCTAACATTATTCCTATTGAAGGCTTTTTTAGGTCATTGTTGAGATGTTTTATATAGGGGATGGAGACATGTGTAATATTTTTATTTATTTTGTACTCTTTTGTTTTGTTTCTTGTTCTTAGGCGATCTGTATATTTTTCTTGTCTTGTTTTTGGTTTGTAGTTTTTTATTATTGTGTCTATTTTATGTTTGTTATAGCCGTTATCTTGGAAATTCATTTTTAGGTAATTCAATTCATGTTCTAGGAGGTCTTGTTTTGAGCAAAAAGTGTAGGCTCTGTTTAGGGCCCCTTTTAACACTCCAATCCACGTATTAGGGTCCTGATTTGATTGTGGATTAATGGTCAGGCCCGTGTTAGATGGTTCCTTTAGACAGTGGTGTTTATGGATACATTTTCCTCTTTGATAATTTATGTATCTAAGAATGATATTCTGTTGTTTTTTTCTATTTCACAGGTGAATTTTAGCGCAAGATGCACTTTATTTAGGCATTTTAAAAAGTTTAAGTGTTCTATTTTTTCTTCATTTTGTTTTATTATTCCAAAGGTATCATCCATGTAGACATGTAATGCTCGTGGTCTCTTTATTTTTTCTTTTTTAGCTAGTTTTAATGCTTCTTCTATTGTGTAGTCCATATATATTTTTGCTATGATTACGATTAGGCTAAGTCCTATAGGACCTGAACCTTCCATGTCGTATTGTTGGTTGTTATGTTTGAAGTTTGAGGTGAGGCCAAAGTTGATGAGTTCGCATATATCATCCATATTGAGTTTTGTTATTTTTATTATTTTTTTTTGAATTTTTTGTTTTATTATTTCAATACATTTGTTGAGAGGAATAGATGGGTAGAGTGCTTCCGCATCGAAACTTACTAGTTGTTCATCTGGTTTGATTTTTGAGCTTTTTATGTTTTTGATGAAAGTTTGGGAGTTTTTACACATGAACTCAGATTTATCTATTGATGAGTTAATTATTTGTGTTAAGAATGAAGCAAGGGCTTCTTGGGGGCAATTTCGGTGTGAAATGAAATTTCTTGCTAGATAATTTTATTCTGGTTTGTGGGCTTTTATTAGAGTGTAAGAATATGGTGTTGTAGATCCTGACGGATAAATTTTTTTATAATCTATTTCTTCGAGTTTTTTTTTTTTGAGTTCGAGTAATTTCTTTTGTATTTTTTGTTCTAAGGATTTTGTTTTGTCCTTGTTTTCTGGTTTAATGTTTTCAAAAGCTCCCATAGCTTTTTCATGTAGCATTGACAGAGTAAGTGTCACAAAACCTAGTCCTTTATCTTGAGATGTAATTGCTAAGTTTCCTTTCCTAACTTTTTCCTTTAGGTACTTGAGGCCTTTTTTTTCTATATTTGTTAAGTTGCTGTCCGATTTTTTTCGTTTATTATGTTTTAAAGGACATTTGATACATCTTTATTTTTCTCCTTTTTCTAGATGACCAGCTAGTTCTAGATTTTGGGCGGTCTTCTCTGCCACACACATTATATCCATATTCGGTATTGTTTTTTGGGTTAGTGCAAACTTAGGTCCCTTGTTTAAGGTGGCTACTGCATGTGGGGGTAGTGGGGTTGGTTGTAATTGGAGGATGGGAGTTTTTATTGTAGATCGTTTGGGTTGTGTTTCTTTTTGATTAATTCAAATTTATTTATTAATTTGGATTTGTGTTTTAAGAATTCCCGTTCATAGGCTATATTTATGATTCTTTTGATATAATCAGTCTTCTTTTGTTATTTTACTCTCTAGGGAGTTTCTATGTTCTTCCATCTTTTTTTTTATGATATAAATCTTTTATTTTTATTTTTGCAACATTCTTTTAAAAGGGCAAGTCTATATTTCTTGGTAATGTTGTTTGAGCAATCTCTCAATCAAATCCTTTTAGATCAAAATAAGAATATTCATATAATAATTAACTTTACTCATTTATAATATCACATAATTACATAATAGTTACTTTACGAAATTTAACCTTCCGTAATTGTTCTTTCTATCTATGTTTAAAATTCTTTATAATCACCTACCTTCACAATAGTTTACTACTAATGATTTATAATATGGTTGTACTCGTCGAAAATTTTAGTTTTTTTTAAATAAATGTATCAAAAAATTCCTCAACAAAAATTGAAAGTTTTTCACTTGATTAATTTTTTAATGAAGTGGGTAATGCTTTAACAATGCTTATTGATTACAACTTTTATCAATCTTATCAACGTGGGTGGGCCAACTACTAAAATCATACAAATTATCATCATTATAAAGTCATTATCATTGTCATTGTCGTTATATACACGAAAATCATCATTATGTCATTAACATCATCCTCATCATGATCATTATTGTCCTTCACCCCAAAATCATCATATCATTTTATGATATATATATATAGAGACGAAACAACACCACATCGTCATCAATTATCAAAACTCTCAAACAAATGCGTAAAAACACAAGAAACAATGAGACTCACTATAAGAAGACTTTGAGGTCGATTGAAGGTGAGGATAATGATTCTCAAGTCGTATACATCATCACTACAGCCGCCTTTACTCTCGTTCGTTTGACAACTACCGGTGAAATCTGAAATCAGTCACGGTGGTTTGGAGATGTTTTTTATTGTGAGTTATGTCAAATTATAAATTGTCATGAAAATATGTAAGCCAGATTGACGGACCCGTTCGGGAATTGATTTTTAAAGGTCGATAAACTTAGATGAAGTTTACGGTCTACTTAGAGAAAGAAATTTTATCAACACAAATGTCAAGTAATTTTCGCAAATTTTGAGAAGTTCAAGACTCCATATTTTACAATGGATTAAAATTGAGGCATCAAAATATTTTAAAATGTGTATTGAACATGATATGAACTGGATGAAAACTCACCAGAGATTGGCTGATATGAGTTTTCATAATACAAGCTTTGTGTGGAGTATGTGAAGACTGCCAATGGAGCTAAGCAAATAAAAACTAATAAGTAAAAAAAGTTTTTCCCCTGAAAATATCAATTTTAAGTGAAAAACTGGTCTGGTATGGATTGAATGATTGCAAGTAATTCTATGTTGTTAAATGTAGAACTTCTAAATATAAATTTCTTTCGAACTTTCATTTCCTTAAAATTTAAATTCAAATAAATCTTAATCTTATTATTAATAGAAAAATAAATAAGATACCTTTATAAACTGGCTATTGCGCGAGTTCAAAAGATTGCTGTGGAAATTTTTGTGGTTTTTGGTTTCCATGATAATACTCATTGTTCAAAAATTTTTTGCTTTAAGCTTTTTGAACTTTAAAACTCCCTTAAAAACGTTTTTTCACCACAAAACCATATTTTAACTTCAATTCATCATGACGAGAAGCAAATTAAGAGAAAACTTTAATCTATGGAGCTCAATTGAAACACAAACAATGTATTTAATCTTTAGAAAGAGCGATTTTAAATATCATGTTTTGGAAAGATATATATGCCTTGATGCAGCAAGCAGCAGCATTTTTTAAATATTCTAACATAATTTTTCTCAATGAATTTTTTTTTTATTTTTTAATTTAGCACTCAATATATTCATTTTTTAATAAAAAATTAGAATAACACTTTAATTTTTTTAAAATATTAAATTTTATTTTTACAATAAATTTTATGTTAATTATATGATAAACTAAAAATTCACATTTGACTCAAATCAATAGAAAATTTTTACAGCAATTTTCTTCGTGTAGGAAAATCAATTGCTATGAACAATAAAGATAAGCACTTTATTTAAAATGTTTTTATTTACCTCATTTGCATAAATTTATTTATGTATATTTATGTACATCGCTAATAAACTGTTTTATTAAGTTTAAAAAATATCAAAAACTATTAAATCAAATTTAATCAATAACCATACAATTGTTGTAATGATTTGACGTGTAATTGTGAAAAATTATGAATTACGCTTACAATGGTTCGTATGTCTTTGTAAAAAATAAATGGACTTCAGCTATGAACTTCAAAGCGCTGAAGAAAGGTGAAAAAATTCTAAAAAGATATAATTTTAAGAACAAAATTAATTTTTAAGACTCGTGCTTTTTATTTTGCATATTTTGCTGACACAAAATGATATAAGACAGCTATAATACTTTTGTTCACAAAAAAACTATATTGATCCTTATCATGGGGATTAAAAATTTTATGAAGATGAATCGTATGAAATTATCAAAATAAAGAGTCAATAAAACAGATAAGATAAGCAAACAGAGAAGCAAAAAAAGACATTAGCCGCATTTGTCATAAACGTTCCACAATTAACTTTTAAAAGGTTCTTGTTTTTATATCGAGATTATATGCTCATTAATGGCTTTCAAGGAGCACTAAAATAAATTTTTATATGTATAATCACTTGTTCGAAAAAAAAAAATTTAAATATAAGCTTGAATATAAATTTCTTAAGCAAAAATTAACCACCCTACAAAAGTTCTGCGATCATTGTTACAGTTGCCAAGAAATTAAAAGCTCAAACAATTGACTTTTAAATATCCCATATTTGCCTCCATCTTTTGTTCAATTCCTTGACAGCCCTTCAATGATACTTTTAAAACAAGACTGTTTCAATCAATAAAAATGTGTATTTAATCTTTGTTTTTGTGGGATCATTTTATTTAGTCAAGTTGAAAGTTCACAGAAATAAAAGGACATTAGAAGATTCACGAAATAAACAATTATGACAAAGTTGAAAACTAGTGAAATCGTCTGATTTAAGACAAAATAAGTGTAAAACTTTCAAACCAAATTCCAACATAAATCAATTTCAAATATAATATAATATATTAAAATAAATTTAATCACATATATCTAAATAACCCTCAAAACAATGTAACTTCGTTCTGTTTTATTCTAATGAACCCCCATATAAAAGACTCAATTGAATTGTAAAATAGGGACTCAAAAATAAATCGTAGTTAATTTAGCATTATTTTCATTGAAAAGCATTGCAGAATAAAAATAACATTTCATTGAATATTTTGTTAGTTTGCAGTTTATATCGATATGCTTACAATCAATAAATCCTACAATTTTGCTCGGTTTAATTATATTACTTTTTATTTTATTGATTGAATCAAATTATATTTGAATAAAAATATATTTTAATATAATCAATTAATATTATTTCATGTATAAACCAAATTATATCATAAGCTGTAAATAATTTGTATTTTTTACAACACAAAGCCATATTATACCATTGAACTAAGCTGGTGTTGAGTGATAAGAACAATTTTATCTAAAACTATAGATTCTCTTTCAATTAAGGCATTAAAACTCTTTCAGTTAAGATACCGATATGCTGTTAAGTTCACACTCGATCCTCCCACACTAAATGCCACATCCTCAAAGAGCATTAAGATTTATTTACCTCTCGATGAAAGCTTTCCAAGCAGATTACATTGTAAATGTGGTGATTGAAAGTTTAGTTACAGTGTTATTGTGAGAATTGGTTGAAAGGTGGTTAGGAATCCCTTTATGGTTGTATCTAATTTATTTTAAAATACAAAAATATATTTATTTATTTAAAAAATATTTTTAAAAGTTGAGAAAATTATTTATAAAATTGAGTTTATCGAAAAAATCCAAACTTTATTTATAGATTTATCAAATAAAATTCATTTTTAAATTAAAAATTTCATTTATAACTTCAACCTAGGCATAAATGACTTCACATCGGTAACTGAAGAACAGAACATAGGTGGCTGATAACGGCATGCGACTGCAGCATTTAAAAAGATAAAGCCCTGGAAGGTCGACTGATAAATGCTGGTAGATTAACGAGGAATAAAATAAGTGTAAACTGGATATTATCATGAGTTTTCAGTTTTTTATATAAACTAAGTGGCCTAGGAACTTTTGAAGTTTATGCTTTCATATTCCCTTTGTAAATGTTTTGTATTGAGTTTTAGAACAATACAGATGTACACATGTCTAAGGAATGAAGCACCAAACAATGATAGATAATCAAACAAGAGTGGTTGTGCACACCATTCGAAAAGCTTTGTGACCTTTTAGTGTTTTTGAGAATTTTCAAATGCTTTGTTTTATTATATTGCCGTAAGTTAACTTGCTTTTCGTTACTGAATGAATTCTATTTTTTTTATTCGTTTTAGTTTTTGAACTTCTTTTAAGCAGAAAATTTTTTCCATTTCAAAAGACAAAGAATCGAAGATTGATGGCAACCATGAAGCAGCAGAAACACAGCGTGTTCCAAGAATTCAAAAAGTACTAAAGAGATTTAGTGTCACTTGAAAAAAAAAACAACTCAATAAAAATCAGTAACAAGAAAATACGTTCAACTATGGTTAAGCAGAGCTATTTTAATATAGATAAATGCCCTGGCTTTGAAACCATGTGCAGAACTGCTTCTAATCATGATAATGTGAGCCTGAAAACTTTTTGAGATTAAGTGAACTTTGAATATTTATGCCAGGCTAAAAAAATTCTGAGGCTGTAGCATTTTTTGGAGTGAGAGTTTTCAATTGAAAATTTTATACTGTCAATCATAAAAACACAATATAACAATCTTATTCACAATGAAATATTGTTGTTATGTTACATTTTAAACCAAACGATATTTTTTTTTGTATTGGTTTGAAGTGTGAAACTTGATTTTTATATTGTTGTTTGTGCATTTGATGTTGCTTTGCAAAGTAACGAATTGATACTCCATGTTTTATTGGAATCTTCATTGCTTTATTCAAGCAAGACAACATGGAAAAACTAATTTTTTGGAATTTTATTTTCAAAAAAAGATAATGGAGATTTTTATGGCAACAATGATGTGGTTATATGGACATTGTAATAGTGATAATAATGTAAGATTACAACTTGACAACAATGAAGGTCTGCTAGCGTATGTTGATTATTTACATCTATACACGTTAGATAAAATTTATGACAAGCATTTCATGGAATTGTTCAATCGATGAATAAGAAGCATTATTTTGAACCGTCATCCATTGATGTTTGGAATATCTTATTTAAAAATCAATATTGGCATTTTGCACGGGCATTCGCCCACAATGAGTTAAAACTTCACTCATCCCTCTTCAACTGATGCCACTTCACTATGGCCTTGCGGGGGTAGGTCAGCATCTCCGTCCAGTGCTTGAGCTCTGTGCCCGATGACTTCAGACTGAGCCTCACGTGACCAATCTCGTCTGCTGAACTCAACTTGTCGTGGTCCATCACCGTGATTAACAATGAGGCTTTCTGTGAGATGGTAAGGGGTGGTGTGAGGGTAAGATGAAATGGTGAGATGAGGTTGGATGTGGTGTGAAGGTGTAGAATGGTGTGGTGAGATAGGGTGTGGTAAAGAAATGCTTTGGGAAAACGGGTGTGGTTAGGTGACATTGGATGTTAACGGGTGTGGTTTGGTGAAATGGAAATAGATGGTATAGGATGCAGCGTGAGATCATGTAATGGGAGGTGCCAACGTTTTATATTAATTTTTCAAAAAATTGCATTGTTTCAATTTTTGAACAGAATTTTTCAAGTATTGTTGGCTACCATGGTAACGGATGTTTTTTGGGTGGATGTGGTATGATGGTGTTGTATGGGCTATTTGTAATTAAGATTACAACATTTATCAAAACATCATTCAACAATTCAATAGGTCTTTCAATGGTGAACATTGCAACTCAACACACACATCTTCAACCTGCATTTGGTCGAAGCTCAAATCAAAAGTGAAGTCTTCGTTGAAATATGGGTTCAAAGTTTTCTTTTTGACGCTTGTTTTTTTCTTTTTCACTTTTTTGCTTCCAGAGTATAAAGAAATTTTGACGAAGGGGTCTGAAATGGTTGAATTTTGAGTTGAATATTAGTTATTCTAACACTTGTTTCAGTGCTATTTTTATTTTTTGTTCAACAAGTTTGCAAGTCAATTCATGAGAGTTTTTTTCGTACGTTCAGTAAAAAAAAAAAGCTAGAATCTTCGACAAATACCGCCTTACTATAAAACGTTTCTTAACCATAAGAACTTAGTTTAACTATTTTTTGTTATATCAAACTATCTCTTAATTTTAAGCTCATTTTATTAAATATATAGTCAATAACTTTTCCTAAAATTAAAAAAAAATTGTTCAGAACCAATTTGAAAAAAACTCCACACATTATTCTTCGAGTTTAAAATACACCCTCATAAACTCAACATCGTTCCTAACCCTAACCCTCCACCTTCTCTTTTCGAAGTCATAAGACCCTCAAAACTCACCTGACAAGCCATGAACGTCCATCTTTTTGAGGTTTTTGGCTTCAATGATGACAATAGTCAACTTCCCGGACGTGGGTACATACCTCAATGAGAAACATACATCTCCTAATACTACCTCCTGGTGGGGTGTCATCGTTGTGTTTCTGATGTTGATCGTTTCAGTTTTAATTTTGATCCTTGTAGTTAAGTGTTTAGTTTTATTGATAGTATAAGGATCTGAACAAATATATACATAAAAAACTCCTGTCTGTGTTTCTTATTGAAATGCAAAAAAAACAAACTGATTCGATCTGAATCTTATTTGATGTATATGAGGATCTTTGTTATCAGTCAGACTTAATCAGTTGAGTTTGGTGCATTAAGTTTGTAACACACCGACAATGTGACAACAATACCGAAGGTTTACGTAGTTTTCATATGCCACAATAAGTACTGAGTGGCAATTTTGTAATGTCGGCTTCAACTTGAGTAGAATTTTCTCGTTTTGATTCGCAGTACAATGCTAAAAACCTTAGTATTTGCTATTTCTAGCACAAGTTTGAACAGTTTATTTTTTCACTTTTATTTGAAAGCTGTTTCTACTTCAATTAGAACCTCTGTCTCTCACACACAAACACACCTTGTTGGTCTCCTTATCATCAGGCATCAGAGGCACCCACTTATCAATCACTTGAGTCACATCCACATCCTTCATTTGTAGAGTTACCTGGCCTGTCGTGGTCATATAGGGTTGTAATGGTGGGGGTCATATAGGGTCATGATGGTGGGGTTTATATGAAGTCATGAGTGTTGGGGTCATAGATCTGGTTATATACCATCATGATGGTGTTAGTATTTTTGTTATAGCAACTTCAAAAAAGGATAACATGATCATGAGAAAATTTTTGTTTCTACATACCAGTGCTCAGTTTTTAGTTAAATAAAAATCAGATTTGTTTGGAGCAATAGATATAAGATTTAGAAGTTCATATTGAAATAAAGCATTTTAACGAGTGAAATCGTCAAACGGAATGGGTGAAGACTGTGTGGACACCAGTTCTGTTGAGTTGAGAACTTCAGATAGAAAATTCTCAATTTTGAGGATGTTTGAGTTTATTCTATATCATTCAAACTTCATGTTGTGGGTAAAAAACTTTTGGATGAGCTAAGTCAAAACAGAATAAAAGCTCTTAATGACCTAAACCTCAAAAAAGAGCTTTCAAATGACTGATTAAGTTCACTCGAATATCATCCCAGTTTATTAATCCATCATGAATGTTATTGTAAGAAACACAACATTAAGTTCAATTTCTCTCACGGTAGTTAATACGCTTGCCTAGGTAACGCAGAGTAGATTTGAAAGCACATGCTTCAATTATTGAAGATCGATGCTTTTGATGTGTTTATGATAATTATGAAGTGGGAGAAGAACTATTTGGAGAATCATTTGCACTTGAGATTCTAAACAAAATATAAAAATTTCATTGTACTTATAATAGTTAGAAGCTATACGGGAAATTCGAAATAAATAGATATAAATGTGTTTATAGATATGAAGAGATATCACTCATCAAGATAAAGTTTAGTGATACATAAGGTCTGACTAAAATGCATGCCTTTTTATGTGCATTCAGAAACTCATTTGTGAAAATGACGTCACTTCTCTCGAGTATGAGGTCATCGTATAGTTTGCGTCATATTTAATAATTTTTGCGATGAATCTAATAACTTACCGCTCAAAATGAAAATTTTTGCGGTAGATCTAATAACGTTTACCACATATTGGAAACTTCGTTAAAAACTTAAATAAAATATTTTTTTAATAAAAAAAAAATAAAAAAAAGGAATAAAACTGATCAATAATCTCCCATGGCACATGAAACTTTTTCAAGTCAAGAGTCTCAGAATTAAATATGCAAAAAATAAGTTTATTTTGTTAAAATTCTAAAAAAAGCTTGTGAAAAAATAATTTCACCTATGACGTCATGTTTTGAAAACCTGTCGTAGTCGAAAGCTGTCATGACCAATGTCTTCTGGTGCAGTTCCTGGAAGCTCACCTGCCAAACATTGTTTAGCGCTTCATTCGATGAATAAATATTTAACTTCATAATGTTAAAAAAAGGTTAAAATTGGTTTATTAGATTTAATTTAACTTTGGTTTAAAAAATGTATTCAAGATTTCTCAAGAATATCATTCCATCAAAAAATGTATCTCTCAAATAGAAACCCTGCATATAATGTATAAAACCACAGTTTTAAACCAATAATTAATTAAATGATAAACATTACAACTCAATCTTATTCATCTCCTCCAACCCTCATCTAACATCACCAGGCCATGATAATTATCTTGACAACAACAACCTCACAACTTTTTAATGACAGATGCTTATTTAAACATTGTGAAAACAAACTGTACAAATTAAACACCAATTTTAACCAGCAAAACAACATTAGAAGCTCAATGATGGTTTATACACATCATGTGGAAGAAGGAGACAAAGTGACAAAAATTCACTTGATAACGTATGTGAGACTAAGCTTTGTGATTTAGATTAATAAATACTTTGTTTTTGTTTACCTCACTAAGAGAATATATGATCTATTATATAAAGCATATCACATTTTTATGTATCGTTTATTTGTCGTTTTAAAAAGTTTGTTTTTCAGGCTATCATTTATTAGTTTTGTTGTTTTGTTCCAGTATATGGCGTTCATAATGTGAAGTTTATTATTTATTATTGCGAATGTTTAATTAGTTGGTGTGTTACAAGTTATTGTTAGAAGCACTGGTCTCATGCACGAATGAATGGAAGTCTTGCATGTTTCTTGAGAAGCATTTTCTGGCCATGTATTTCAATGCTTCTTTTTCATCATCAATGCTTCATTAGTTGAACTTGCAATCTTAATTGTATTTTGTTGTGTGGTTTGTATGTTGTCGGTCCGTATAGCTCAGTGGTAGAGGATTACACTAATTAGCTAAAGACAACGGGATCGATCCTTTGTTGGGCCGACAATCAGCACTTGTTCCACAGTGAGTTTTTGCTATATTAAATTTGTAGCTAGCGCTTTGAGCTATAAAAAAAGCGCTTCCTAATTACCATATTACAGTACATTTCATTTGTTTTTTATGTTGTGTGGCTTGTGTGATGCTTATTATGGGTACCTTGAAATTGAAACTTTCAGCAAAAACAGGGTTTAAAGTCCTTTTGTAAACTTTTGTGTCGAATTTTTTCTTCTTCTCGGGAAAAAGAAATACCTGAGAAATTATAGTAAGAATATTTTATATAAAAATCAAAGAAATAAATATATTAAACAAAAACACGAAGGTTTGTTTGGCAACATATTTCTCGGAAGAAGACAAACTTACTTTCATAAACCTTTGTCTTGTGTACATTTTCATCAGTCAATTAATTATAAAATGAGCGAAAATGGTGATGTAATAAAAATAACCAAGAATATAAGTAATTTAATGAGCTAGGATGATAAACTTAAATTATTAAATAACAAACTTGAAGAACTCTAAAACGGTTATAGTCGAGATGAAGTGACAACATTGTACTTGAGGATGTTAAAGGAGGTTGGCACTTTATGAATGAGACTCATTGGTCTTCATTCATTAAACAAAAATATGAATGAAATCCAACAGCAAAAAATATAATATAACTTAAAAAGTTGAGGAAAAAGTCTAAAAAATTTAGTTTTGCTTAAACAATAAATATATAGTTGAAAAAACATATTTGTTAATAGATAAAAGCATAATCAACAATGAAAATGCTGAATTGCTGGAAATCCTTACAAAGGTATTGAATGTTGTTTCATCATCGATTGTCACATACGAAGTGTCAAATATACTTTGCTTTTAAAAATTGAGAAGAAATTTGAAAATACATGAATAAATTGAAAAATTCTCAATAAAATCAATAAATTGATGAAAACCTCAATCAAAATTTCATCAATTAAATAATCAATATACAAGTAAATTAATTAATTCAATACAATAAAACAAAAAAATGCATTATAATGCAATACAGTACCACGAAAAAAGACAATACAATACACTAAAACAAAATAAAATAGAATAGAATACAATATAATACAATAAAATACAATACAATACAATACAATACAATACAATACAATACAATACAATACAATACAATACAATACAATACAATACAATACAATACAATACAATACAATACAATACAATACAATACAATACAATACAATACAATACAATACAATACAATACAATACAATACAATACAATACAATACAATACAATACAATACAATACAATACAATACAATACAATACAATACAATACAATACAATACAATAAAATAAAATACAATACAATAAAATACGAACCCTGACATAGGGGTCTGAACTACCATTGGCATCCATTGCCCGCAGTTCTGACAGCTCCATTATGCCCACTATCAACTGGTAGTGGTTGGAGGGTTATGTTGAAAATTAAAGCCTGAAATACTCCGTTTGTATTTCATTGAATAGTGTGAGTTCAACTTATGAAGAGCTTTATGTTTTTCATGAAAGATCTCATGCAACATTACAAAAGCAAATTTTCAAAAAACAACCAACACAAAACAACATTGCAATAATAACAAAATAAATGAAATAAATATTTTTGAAGTAGAAAATGCTATAAAGAAACTGAAAACCAACAAATCTCCAAGAGAAGACAACATTTTCAGTGAAGAACTCAAACACATAGGAACAAATATGAAAAAAACACTTACAACAGCATTAAACAAAGAAGTTCAAAGCAATTTTCCTCAATCAATCTTCAACCATGGCATTATTATACCAATAACAAAAAAGGGCAAACCTCATTCTCCAGTAAACACAAGGCCTGTCATCTTACTAAACACAATAAGAAAACTCTTATCATTAATAATACTCAATAGAATAAGACCTACCATAGAAAAATACCTCTCCATTACCCAAGCAGCATACAGACCAACTAGGTCAACGACAGACATCCTATGGGCTCATAAAATATAAATTGAAGACAAAGTCAAATCAGGATGTACAATGAAAATAACCAGCATTGATCTGTCATCTGCTTTCGACACCATAAACAGGAGAAAACTTGAAGAAATTTTAAGCACCATAATCCCAGAAGCTGAACTCAAAATAATCGAACTTCTTTTAACAAACACCACCTTAGCCATAAGATAGAATAAAAACACTTGCGAAAGCTTTACCACAAACACAGGATGCTCTCAAGGAGATGCTCTGAGCCTTGTTTTGTTCATGGTATACCTAGAAGCATGCATGAAAAAGACAAGAAATACCTGCCCAGAATACTCCTATGAACTCATTTACGCCGATGACGTAAATTTCGTCTCACCAAGTGACATTAAACTAGATAAAATTGAAGCAATATTCTGCAAATGGGGTCTTCCGCTCAAAAAAAGTAAAACGGAAGAAAGGCTGATTAATGAAGAGAACACTGTGTGGAAGACAATGAAAATCCTTGGAAGCTACGTCGGAACCTGTGAGGACATCAAAAAAAGAAAAACTCTGGCAACTCTAGCGATGAACAGATTAAACCCAATTTGGAAGAGTGGGATAAGTGTAAAGAAAAAAATAAAAATTCATAAAGCTTATGTTCTCTCAATTTTCCTATATGGCTGCAGTGCTTGGGCAGACTCTAAAAGCATCAGAAGCTCAATAGACTCCTTCCAAAGAAAGCATATACAAAGACTGAAAAAAGTTCATTAGCCAAATGTTATGAAAAACGAAGAATGAGACTCCGTCATACCACCACTGCACCAGGAAGTGAGACTGAGAAGGTTGAAAATGCTGGGACACATATGCCGTAATGACCCGCCGGCAAAAAACATTTTGGAAAAAGCCTTAAAGAATTCCAAAAGAAAAACAGGCAGACCACCATCAACTCTTCTCAACACATTAATAAATGACATGAACTCTCAAATTATACATGAACAACATTGAAAAAATCGATAAAGATGCGTATCGAGGAATTATTGGGACTCATTGTTAACTGTTATTATGTCTAAAGACGAAAATTAATTATATATATATGTTGTTCAGTTGATAAAAGTGTCTGATCAGAATTGTTTTTGTGATAGTTTAAATCAGTTGTTTAATTAACTTTTCAAAGACATCGCATGTATTTTTCTTCAATATTTTTTAACGAAAAACATCAATTAAGAGGAATTTTTGATACATTTATTGAAAATCAAAAGCTATAATTTACGATAAGTTTAGCCTTATGATAAAACACATTTGAAAGAAGAACTTGAAAAAACTTCCATAAAACACAATATTTCCTTCCATAGCTCCTCTGGGCCCAAATTAGGAGACATACTCATTTAATAAATCAAAACATAAAAAAATATACCAAAAAGAAATTCAAAAATTAACATGCTCTTGTGATATGAATAAAGCGTTTATTGGCCAAACAAGAGTGAGTATAAAAACCCGAATGAATCAGCACAGGTCTGGCTTTGAATCAAAAAAGACTGACTCAGAAATATCGGGGATTAGCAAACATGCTCGCTATTGTACCCATGGAAAAATTAACTGGGAGACTCCTGAGATTTTAGAAATTAAAAAAAAAAACAAGTTTTCACTACAAAAAAATCTCTTGGTGAGGAAGTCTTGAAATAAAAAAGCACAATTCTGTTTTCAATGGCTATAATGACCCACAACTCATAGTTAATACTAATGCCTGAAATCCAATATTAAAGAATTTGAAAAAAATTAAACGGGGCAATGACCGAAGGGGGACATAGAGATTAATTTCTCTTGATAAAGTGACATCGTTTAGAAAATTATTTTTCTTTGAAGTACTCTTGCACACTTAATTATTTGAAATAATAGCATTGGAATTAAAATAACTTCTGTTTTTTTGAATAATTAACTAATTCTTAATTATAGTCTTTGAATCACTATATAACCATAGTTACGATTTTATTTTTTTCGCTAACGTTTTATGATAAGGATAAACTTATCGAAATTTAAAGCTTCCGATTTTCAATAAATGTATTAAAAATTCCTCTTATTTGATGTTTTTTGTTTCAATTGTTTAATTAATGTTTAATTAGGTTTCTTAGTCGTGTGTTTTCTCAAATTACTGACATATGAAATGCTCAAGAAAAATACAAGCCCCATATGTCTCGACTTACTAAAGAAACTCAAAAACGTTATAATATGCATAAGTTGACCATCACAACGCAACGAAGCTTCGTTTGAACAGTTACGAGGTTTCACAGGTTCATGTATGCATGTTTCTATCTCTCCAACCTCATTATAACTCAAAAGCTTTCATTTTCAATGCAAACCTACCTCTTCTTTGGTAAAGTCATAGTCGAGACTGAAGTGAAGTCTGCCCAGTTTGTTTCCTGCCTCCTTATCATCACCGTCCACTGCATCAACATCCGGTTGCACCTGGGTCAAGGGGATTGAGGCCACTGTGTTTTAATGCTGAGTTATATTATTATCCTTGTTATTTGTTATATAAATTTATCTGGCGTTTATGTAGCGTTGAATACGAAAGTAAGAAGGAGTTTATAGGTTTGAAGAGTTTGAGACTATCCAGTGAACTACACAAAATCAATAAAATCAGGGCACAAAAAAAATTTTAATTTTTATCATGAAACTAATTTATTTCCATCACAATATGGTTTATGGCTCCATGAACCATTATAATCCTCAACGTTAAGACCCTCACCAACCCTCTCATTATAGAAGAGTCCGAGGTAGTCAGAGTTTGCTAGACCTAGCTTGTCTGGCTTCTTTTTCTTCTTCCTTCTCATCCTCGTCACATACTTGAGTATGCAGAATAGCATGCAGAGGGATAAGAATGCAGACCCGATCCCGATCAGTATCATGCCCCATATTGGAACTGAGAGGGTGTGGTCATATGTGGCATTCATGAAATTTATGGGGTAGAATCTATATGAATGGAATGGTAGACATTTAAGATGAGGGAACCAAGACAAGATTTTGTCATCTTCTAGACAGGGATTCGAACCTTCGACCTTCTCTTTACGCTTCACCAACTAATTTTCTATCTCAAGCTAATCATAACTTTTTCACGTCGTTTAAATATAATGAGAATCTAAATGTTTCATTTTGCTTCCATATATATTGACATATCCATCTAACGCCTTCATCTTTTGAAATTTGTGTGTTTGTGGCTTCCAAACACCCCCAAGCGTCAAAAGTCGTCTGCTCATTATATAGCGCTGTGTTGATATCTCATTAAACGAAACCCACACTATCACAAACAGCTTTGAGCAAGAAAAACGTTTTTGAAGATTTTTGAGGTTTTGAAATATTT
This sequence comes from Pterobdella sp. o SKG-2022, assembly GCA_964035795.1. NCBI lineage: Eukaryota > Metazoa > Annelida > Clitellata > Hirudinida > Piscicolidae > Pterobdella > Pterobdella occidentalis. The sequence continues at coordinate 1,924,686 of OZ038323.1, forward strand.
AAGAAACTCAATAGTTTTATTATTGAAATTATATTCTCTTAATGACCTTATACTTTAAAATTTTGACGATTGAAGTTTTTGAAAAAAAGAATGAAATTAAAATCAAAAACTCACTTTCCGAAAATATTTGTAAGCTCATTTTAAGATTGCACCTTATTTAAAGGCATTTTTCAAACTTTAAAATCGACACTTCAAATCACCAAGTTACATTCCCAATAGCATCAGTTATTGAGTACATCAACAACTCAAACTTGTTGTCATACAACGTCCTCAAACCATAGCACATATGCATTTTAATATCCAAATAACATCCTTCCTAGCCTGTGGTATAGTTAAAGGATTTTTTTATATGTATTGTAAAAGTTGATCGATTTTCATAATCAATGTTTTCCACACAGTTGAAAAATGTTGACTTGATGGTACAATATTTAACATTTGTGAACTTAAACTGTATATAGGATGAATAAAAATATAGTATTTTTGAATAATAAGATTATATTATTTATAAATAATAGTGTTAAATTATTTAAAATAGTGATAGTGTGGTATTATTTTATCCATCAACAACAATAAAATATTGTTTTATTATTTATAAATCAATTATATTCATAAATAACGCCTGAATAAATGAAAAACCTTAAATGACTTGACCTCATCTGTATATGATTCAAATATTTCATAACCCTCATTAATGTATATATAATTCGAAACAAAAGTTGAGTTATGAATGGAAAAATGGAAGAATCTAATTGAATCGAATAATTTAACACGTGATGTATCGTCTGTTGATTTGAAGGGTGGCCATCTTTGATTTGATATAATTCAAGGACCCTTGAGGTTATGAAAAAGATTTATTTTTAAAAAATTATCTATTTTTTTGTCAGTTAGCTCATTTTTATTTAAAAATGAATTAAATTTCAATTGGAGTTATTCAAATCGAACGCTTCGAAGAATTGTTTAAAGAACTTGAAGATTTTAAAAATTTTATAAACCATCAAGTGTTTGATTTGAGAAATTTTTTAAAAAGTTTATTTTTTTTATTAAAACGTTTGATCAAATGTGTTGAAGGGAAGAAGACATACTACAGATCACACATAATGAATGGCTACATGTTTTGTAAAAATGTCACTGCATATCGATTTAAAAGATTTTTTTGAAAATCAATTCTATGGTTAAAAAATTGAAAATAACTAATATAAAGTTATCAGAGTTTCAAGTGTTTATAATTTTAAAATTAACGATTTATTTATATTTGTTGAAATTCAAAAAGATTTTTACCACTACAAGTACACAAAAAATCCAAACTATGTTCTAAAGCAAAGAAATCAAAATTTTTAAAAAACCAGAAAAGAAAACCTAGAGTCATTGGTTGGGATGTATAAAAATTGAGATATTTTCGGTGGTATTAAAAATGTTTTCATGTTCACCAATGCATTCAGCTTGCAAAAACATCACAGTGAGGGAGGTGACAGTGGTGGATGCATGGTGGTGTATTGTTCAATATGTTCACCATTCGATCATAGGAACATATTCACAGTTCTTTTATGCTGATGAGCAGTTGAGATGAGAGGGTGGATAGTTATGGGAGGGTAGGAACTGATTTAGTATTCATAAAAATAGAAATGATCAAAAAATAAATTATAAGAGAAAGGAAAATAATAATAAAGTTATGATGGATTGAATCATAATGATAAAAACAACAATTAAGTTGTTTATGAACAAGTAGTATTCAACAATTTTAAACGTCGATTTATGGAAAAATTTCAGTGAATTTATTGAGCATAAAAAGCTATAACTTTTGCTAGATTTAACATCATCAGGAAATATTAACGAAAAAGTTTATTTAGTAGCTATGGTTAACAAGAACTTTTAACAGTGGCTATAAATATAAACATCTGGTCATTAATTATCAGTAAATTGTTAGGATAATAACAAAATAATAATATAGTTTGAAGTGAGCATACTCTTTCTACACCACATTTAAGATGTCATTGTCCAGACTGCCAAAACGATAAGATATTTATACACCACCTAGCGAGTTTAAAGTAATCAATAGTTTTGATGTGTCAAAAATCCGATGAATTATTTTCCAAATTAAAATTAGATTAACAGTAATATTTAATTTTTGTTTGTTATTTAGGGAAGCTTACAACAGAGGTGAAAAAGTTGATATCTTAAATTCATATTGCGAAGTTTAAGAAAGTATAATAGAATTCAGTTTTTTGAATTATAATTCAAATCGATTGAGCCAAGTAAAATTCAAAAAATTCGGTTTTTTGAGATTAATGGTAACATTTCATGTATGTGACATATACTGAAAGCAGAACGCAACAAGCCTAATATTTTTAAATTCTCATTGAATCCTCATATGATATGACTATCATGTGACTATATCGAATTATAGTAATAAAAAAACAAATAATATTATAGTAGCATGAAATTGTTAAAATCTTCAAAACCACTTTAATGTATCTATTCATATATAGTCATAACATTTTTATATTATAAATTAGAAATTTTTCAATGTTATGATTAAAATATAATGAAAAAATAACTGAAATACTAATTTCATGCAATTAATTAAAAATATAAATTTAAAATAAAAATGATTCTAGTTTTTTAAATATTAGAGATCGTAAATTTCCAAGCTTAGTCTACTTTTATCACTTGCTATTTGGTATAAATCTTATCTGGTTTCTCCTCGTACAGAAAAATATGTTTTGAAATGGCATCATCAAATAAAGAAATTTTATCAAAAATTCAGTCTGTTGATAGCATATGTTCACGAGATAGTGAAGATGAAATCTTTCCAAGAGAAAAACAACTAAAAGAAAACTTCGAGACAACAAGTCAAATTAATAAGTCTTTGGAAAATATAGTCTTAGAAGCACCAAAGGATTCTCGAACTGAAAAAGAGGATTTTAATGAGAACTTAAATAACAGTAATTCAGCTTTTAATGAGGATTTTAAGGTTGGAAGCCATATTGAAGTTGTAGATTCTGTTGAGAAAGAAGAATTTTTAGAAAAGTCATTTCAAACTGCAAATGAAGATTTAATCACCAACAAAGAAAATGTTGATGGTGCTGTAGTTGATATTTCAGAAGACTTACATTTTGATCCAGAATTTTCAAAACAACTAGAACTGACAGAGGAAGAAAACAAAAAAGAAAGTCTTGAATATGAGTCAATTAATAATGAAAGTAGTAATGAAGGTATCAATGAAAATTACATTGAAAATGAAGACAAACTAGACAAGAATGATCTTGATAATAAGCATTCTGAACAAAACTTTATAAATGTAGATGAATCTACACAAAACAATGATAATGATGGGATAGAACATTTGAGGGTGAAACACACGAGCACTTCTGAAGAAGTAGTTGAGGTGAGTTTTGAAGAAGTTAAAGGGCAATTGCCTATTTCAAACAGCTCCAAAAGTCTACTCAAGTTTTTCAATGATTCTTCTGCTTCCAAGCTCGCTGTTAAAAATATTGATGAAGATGGAAAAAATTTTTTTGATTCATTTACTGCAAGTCAAAAAGATAAAGAATCTGAAAACAATGAGTTTGGAGGCATGGCTCTGCTCGAGACAAAAATTCCCACCACTATCATCTCACAAACAACAGAACTGCCAAAAAACCCTTCCAACACTTTCATCAATAACATTACAGATTCTGTCAACTTTTCATCATCAGGTCCCACTAACCAACCAATCAACCCATCCTCTGTCAATCCATATCCCAACTTACCTGACTCTTCGTTTGATGCTTGGATTCCTCCTAAGGAGACAACCATCACTCTCTCAACCCTTCTCACTATCTCTCCTTCAATTCCTCTCCCCATTGAACAACTCACCTTACCAGGCATCATAATATCCCATCGCTTGGTTAGTATCAGTTCTATATAACTATTGTTTACTCTAATTATTAAACCACCAACAACAAATGATTATGGTGTCCATAGTTCTTAAACAAGAGTTTCTAATTTCAATAATTTGAATCTTATTTTGTAACCAGTTATTTTTCAAGTTCATAGTCACATTTCTCATGGAGTTTTATTTGAGTTTGAAAAATAACTAAATAAACACATATAATCTCAAACCAATATAAAAATAACATATACACTTGTGCAGTGGAGACAAACATGAATACACTCATTATCACACCACTCCACCAAGCACCCTGACAATAGCGAAAACCCCATACAACATAATCCATAGAATGACCCAGTAGTGGAGCTGATGGACAAGTACCTGGAAAAAGATGCAGCTGTCGTGAGAGTGATGGACTGCAAGCAAGTGCCTCAGAATCTCCAGGGGCTTCTCACTCTCATTGTTTGTTGATTTTGTCATCTTATCATCATATTTATAAAGCACTCTTCATAACAAAAGACATTTGATTGATTCTCGAACCAATTGATTCAAAATAGTTCACATCAACATACAGCCACAATCATTGATGCACACATTATACAAATGACTACCATTCAACCTCATCATACAAACATCACCACTTCATCTCAGCACAATGGCAGTCTGAGAGCAGCTATAGAATTGACTGGAAATCTGCTGACGTCATGTGGACAAGGACCTGGAAAACTTAACCTCCCTTCCTCCCACTCCACCTTCTCCTTGCAGGTCTTGCTTTGTTCATGTTAAATATTGGATTTGAGCATTAAAATGCATCGAAAACAGTGCCTATAGTTGAAGGCTGCTTTTCTGTTATAACCTGCATAACATTAAACTCTCTGGTATGAAGTATCAAAAAATCGATATTTTAGTATCGTTTCCATTAGGCTTGGCAGAGGATCCTTGTTGACAATGTCAAGACAAACTGCCCAAGTGTGAGAACGAGGGTTTTTGAATTAAATAAATAAAATAGTTTATTTTTTAAAATTCGATTTAAGTAATAACAATTGAATCAATTACAAGTATGATTATATATCTACTGATATCAACACCTGACACAACAGTTATGGCTGTGCAGATTCTCCTTGTTACACCGCTTGGGTCTGCATTCATTGGCTGAGGAAGAGTGGAAGGCATTTCATAACCTCGACACTCCAGATCTTTATTACCAGTTCCATCTGACCAAGTACCCTGGTCGTAAAGGTTTGTATTAGTGGGTTGGCCCTCCGATCTAATCGTGACAGTATTTATGATGAGTTTAAACACAATTCTCTTGACTCTGAAAAATATATTTGGGGTAGTAATAATGGAATTCAATGGACGTATAAAGATCTTTTAACTCATGCTTGTAAGGAAACAGACGTACAATGATAGTGGTGATGTTTAAAGCCGTTAAAAACGAACCAGACACGCACACACACACACACACACAAAAGGATCCATGGTTCCATTCGAGATGCGTCTATTGCAGGCACAGCACCACAGATACATGGGCAGACCTCAGCAGTGCTTGCAGCTGCTGTGCTTCTGCCTGGCCATCGTCAAGGAGGTGCATCGGATCTTTAGATTTCTGTTCATTATGCTTAGTTTTAACGTCTCTTATTTGTTATGCTCATTTAGTTAATGTCTCCAAGTTTCATTATGTTTTACATTCTTAGTCGTCCTTCAAGTGACGCAAAAGAAGGATTTAAAAGCTTTTGAGGCATGAGTTGATTTGTATCATTATCATCATCAACTTTTTTATCCCAGCATACCACACATCATCATCATCATCATCTGCTGACATAGCTATATACATGAGTGTTATCATCACCATGACACTTCAATATATTCTTTACTAAAATAAAAAACAATGAAAACTCATTGATGACGTCATCAGATCAAGAAAAACGTCACGAAAGGTTTGAGTGAGGATGGAAATACTAGCAGGATGGGTGAGGAAATGAATGGACAGAAAAAGAAAGGTTGTCTATAAATAACTTCTGGGATGTCATGCTTTTGTTATTTTTGTTATTCTTGATATTATTTTTATTATTTACTTTATTATGTTTCATTTTTGTTATTTGTTTAATTTATCTGTTATGAATATTAATATGATTATATTTTAATAATATGGAGACATAATTTCAATATTTTTATTATTAGTAGAATATAAATTATTGTTAGCGCCTTGTGGAACCAATTATTTGCGAAACCAACACTCCAGCTAAGGGCAAACAAGTGGTCGAATTATTTACTTACTATTATTAATATAGTTGTTATTATTTTTATTATTATTAAAACTGTCACCCAGAGTCCCTGTCACTATGGACCACCCGAAAGTTGAGGGTGCTATACTGCATGGCTGACTGCCTGCTGCACATCAAGGTTGAGTCTTCACCATATATAAGAAGTTATTGTATTATCAGTCCTACCATACTATTAGTCCTACCATTCTATGAGATGTTATATATGATGAGTCATGAGTCGTTTGTGTCTGAGTGTTTTTTTAACCTGTTCGATACATTACAAGACGCAGTATAGGTCCTGTGCATGACGTTAAAAGGCACCTGTCCAAGGCATGACATTAAAAGGTATCTACTTAGCACCCTAGCGTTTAGGCCTGCTAGTTGGTGGAGCTGCTATCCTTTCAGGGTACAAATCTAAACAACCCTTTCCTGTCTTCCAGTAATCCTTTGAACTTACTAGTTTTATCTTGTTTCAAGATAATCTTTTGGAGAACCCCACACATACTGTTTCATCAGTCTGCTCTCATCAGGCTAGGTTCTTAGGACAAGTTCTTAATGTGCAAAGAAACATCCTAAAACCAACACTAACAGCCTGATGATGAAGATAGGGTACGTTCCTAATCTACACGGCGGAACATGAGGGTAATAAAAAAAATGCATTATAAATTTATATAAATATAACTTATAAATAAAAAGCTATATAAATGAATTTTTTGATATTTTTGGTCAGTTTGTTAGCGGATACCTCTATACGGCCTTTAGTTTCTAGTTATTATGTATCAACATTATCAGTTCTCCAATGGAGGTTGTTGTTGAAGGCTTTTTTCAACACATGCCTTTGCTATCAAGTCTCTTCTGGCTATGTAAAATACAACCATCAACAATTATTTTTTATATTTATTATTTTATAGCCAATATTATTATTATTGTTATTACTATATTCATCATTTTCTTGTTGTTATCATTATTACTCGTTCAACTTCTTTTGTCCCATCGCATGAGATAATATTATTTATATTATAATTGTTATCTATATTATTATAATTATGACTACCACAGGACTACTACAACAGCATAAAGATGTACAAGCGCCTGCTACGCAAGGACCCTTGCAACCACGACCCCCTTCAACTCACCCTCGCGCGTATTTTCCTGCAGGTCTTTCTTGTTGTTTTCTTTATTATTATTGTTATTATGAAAGAGAGTCATGAATAAGAATTTCTTCTATTACTTTGATAACGAAAAGCTTCGTATCGTAATGAAAAGGAATCATGGCTTCTAAGTCTTTTTAATTTATTGTGAAAAATCATTTCATTATTATTGTTTTTATTAATTTTGTTAATAGATTAATGTCATATTTATTAGTTAGGATATTTATCAAAAATTAATATTTATTTTCATCAAAATCAATGACGATTAAGCTTTCTGTTGTAAGTAGTTCTTTGTACAAGCAGGATGAGGTGTTTTGGACATGTAGAGCGTAGCGTGGGTTGGATTTCTCAGGTGCGAAAGCTGGATTTAGATACTTGCAAGAAGCCTGGTAGGCCCAAAAAGACTTGGAATAAGCTCATATTGAATGATAAAAGAAAGCTAGACATTGTTTGTGCGGATCCACTTGATCGCTCTGAATGGAAAGGCCGACTTTGAAATAGAACTTTCAAAAAGCCCAACTCTTGGTCAAGGAAAACGGGCTATAAAAAGGATTTGATTGATTGATCAACAATATCATCATAATATTTTTCATCATTTTCTTCATCCTTACCCTTCTCATGCATGGGACACCATCATCATCATAATCATCCCCACACATACATAAACACACACACACACACACACACACCAGGCGGGGGACATAGACAGCGCAAGCAAGCACTTTAGCAAGGTGAAGTCACAAAGCCCTGAACAACTGCGTATGAACAAGTCTGTAGGCGTTTATACATTAATTTAACACTTTATTATTGCTGCCCTATGCGTCAGTGAGCGTGACAGGTCTTAATATATATTATTTTTAGAATAATTGTTATTATTTTTATATTATTATTTTTTTCTGCATTATTCTTATTGTTATTACTATCATTGATTATTATTATTATTGTTATAGTTCCCTGTTGGAGATGGCGAGAGGCAGGTACAATGAAGCTTATGAGAAGTTGAGGGTGGTTGCTGATGCTGACAAGCTCAACGTTGTTGTAAGCAGTTCCATCTTTTATACTAATATTATAACTACTATCATTACTGCTACTATTACTTCTTCTTCTCCTAATACTACTACTACTACTACTAAAACTATCAATACTGCTAGTACTAGCACTACTACCAATAAAAACCACAAACGACACCAGGCCAACTGCAACAGTAGTGTGTACGTGTTATATGCAGGTAAGTTGAAAACGGCTCTGAAGCGGTTGGAGGTGTTACTCTTCAATAACCCTGTTCTGTACCTGCAGGTATGTGTGGGTGTGTGTGTGTGTGTGTTTGCATCGGTTAAATCTTAAGTTTTCACAAGTTTCGAGTTGAAATTTGTAGTTGAAAATTGGTCCAAAATGTTTTAAATAAATAATGTAACAAGTTGATAATCTCTTTTCGGATGAATACAAAATATCAAAATAGTTTCTAATCATACTGAAGTAACTCAAAAAATGGTGTTCACCACATATTTGAAAGATGAAAAAAAAATAAAAAGTATCGGAAAAAAATCAAGTTTAATTCTAAATTTTGACATAAACAAAAGCTGGCGGTCGAGCGGTTAAAAGTAAAAATTAATTTTAAAATTTCAACGAAAGTCATCAACAAAAAGCTTACAAAAAGAATTTCAAGAAACTTCGCTTAACTGATCACTGGCAAATCAAAAGAAGAACCACACCAGATTCTTAGATAAACTGCACTTTCTGCAGTTTAGTGCACCCGCCTTATGATGGATAAATGCACAAGAAGTGAAGTTTGTGTGTGTGTTTAATAAAAAAAATTGTATATTAATCATAATAACACTTACAAATATCGACAGACTGAGCTTATGGTATGGCTATTTGAGTTGGCAGGTGATTTAAGTTGCCATAAAAAAGTGCCACAAAAAAAATTAAAAAAAAAAAGAAAAAAACAATTGTTTTTAGGCTTTTTGAAGCCAGAAATGACATTTTTTGCAACCACCCAGTGCAGTCACCAATTATAAATCTCTATTTGAATACTGACTCATTCTTCTCGCAGGAGATAGTGGTTTTGAATCTGTGCACGTTGTATGAGTTGGAGTCGTTGAAAGCACCCTTGAAGAAGCAGGCTCTTCTCAGGACCCTCCACAAACATCCGCAGCCCTTCAATCCCGCATGCCTCAAGCTCGCATGAGAGCTGCGTTGCATGTTCCTTCAAGATATCTGTCATTATACACCAATTCTAGAACAATCTTAAACTGTAATCAACTTTTCCACATCTATTTATCTGTGTGCTCATTTGTGTTGTTTTTTATTTTACGTTTGCTTTTTTACGTGTACGTATGTGTGACGTGGGAACCCCCCTTCATAAAATCTTTGTTCGCGAAGTTAAGCCAAGATGTGTGAGCGCGATTGAATAATTATGATTACACTTGCAAAAACAATAACGCTATTCATCATGCTTAAAAGCACTCTGATGCGTCTGTATTGATAGTGGTGTTGCTATTAAAATATCTTCATCGTTAGAACTTGTATCATCTGTGTATAATGCGGGTATGGGTGGCTTGGAAGGTTGCCATATAGCCACAGTGGGTTCTCATTCCAGTTATTATTTTGACTTGAAACATACGCGCCTTCATGTTTTTACCATTGTTTCCAGAAAGAATTTTAAGTAACGATTAAAACGCATTATATTTCAAGGTGTTAGTTTTTTAAAAATTGTAAGGTAAAATGTTTATTGTCATTATGATTCTGCGCAAATATACACTAAACGTTTTGCTAAAAGATTGAAGGTTCGTTTTGATGGAAGTTTATATTCATTAAAATGGAGATCTACATTTGGAAAGTGTCGACAAAAAAACAAACATTCTGCGAACCATCTAAACAGTCATCTGACATAAAAACTATTAAAAACGGCTCTAAGCTGCTCCATAGCTTCACAAGTCTTCAAATCGCAGTAAAACTTCATTTGAGGAAATGTTTGAAGCGGTCCCTTCGTTTCCACCAAGGTGAACTCCTTGTGGCACTTGTACTCTGTGTGTGTATGTGTGTTCGTTATTTTTGTGTTCATAGTTTGTTTGTTTTTGAGATCATTCCTATCATTATTAGTGCCTGTTGCGCTTATTGGCGATTAGGGCAGCAACAAAAAATTTCCACTCATTCCTTTATTGAGCCAGTTTGGGGATGGTGCTCCAAGTGTGCTTCGTTTTCTTGAGCTCTGCTTCTATTGTTCAACCCTATGTTGTTTTTTGGTGGCGTCGATTTCTTTTCTCCTCCGGTGTCCAAAGAAGAGCTGTTCTGACTATGAAACCTTTTTCTTTTTTCAAGACATGACCAATCTATTGCCATCGTTCTTTCATGATAATGGTAGCCATGTCTTGCTGGTGACAACGGGAAAAAAATTATTGTTTGAAATAGTATCAGGCCAGTAGATTTTCAGAAAGCTTTGTAAACTTCGTGTATGAAAAGTTGACAGTTTTATGATATCTTGCTCTGTCACTTTCCAACACTCAGATCCATACAGAAGCACAGGCAGAACACAGATTTTGTACAGCTTGATCTTGGTGTTGACAGTGTACTGAGAGAACTTCCACACAGTCTTCATGCTCCTAAAAGCGTTTCTTGCTTTGCTGAGCCTACTTTTAATATCCTCTTCAGCACCACCATTTATACTTAAAACGCTACCAAGATATGTAAACTTATCTGTACTAGTAAGATCCTGTTTGGCAAGCTGCACTGGGGTTGGTGATGGCATGTTGATGTTCATGACTTCAGTTTTTTTCTGGTTGATCTCAAGTTTAATTTGCTGGCCTATGGAAAACAGTTTATCCGTTTTATCCGTTTTATCTTGAATGGGACGATGCGTGTGGGAGATTAGTGCTAGATCACCTGCAAATTCAATGTCATCTCATGCAAAAAAAGTGCACCTGGCTCCTTTAGTTTCAGCTTCTGTAGTGCGGCGCATTACCCAATCAATGGTGAGGTTGAAAAGCAATGCTGACATCACACAGCTCTGTCTAACTCCTGTCTTGACCTCAAACCCTATGTCATTCCCTCCAGCACTTTAACTTAAGTTACTGTAAAAACTTTGAATTAATTGAACAGTGTTGGTAAATACCATATAATCTCAGCACCAGCCACACTTCCTATCCGCTTCCTCTATCAGTCTGTATCCCACATCACAAGAATAACTTATAACGGAATCATAAGCATCATCATCAGCCTCGACTCTTCCATACATGGTGCTTCGGAGAGAAGGGCATTGACGGCTGTTTGGGTGGAGAGGGTTGGTGAGAGAGGGATTTGAGAGAAGTTATCGTTGGTGAAGTATAGTTCTAATTGTTATTTTGTTTATTATTGTTATTAACAAAAATGAAAACATAAATCTTCAACTGGTCATATCCGTTTTTATAATGTTCATGCACAAAAGAAACTTGAATTTAAGCAACCACTTTAATACCTGCAAATACCAAATTTATGAATAATTTTTTCAATTAAAAATTACACAATTTTTTGTTCAGTATTGGCTACTCTAGCTTGATAAAAATTCAAAAACCTGGTATTATGTCTCTCCGGTGGATGAAAAGGATATCTCAAATAAACTAATCGCACGTATCGTTAAACACTGTAAAAATTCTTGTTTTCGTAGTTCTATATTGAATGCAGCTAATTATAGTATGATTAGTTTCTATTTTATATTAAGTATTAAAAACAAATTTTTTAAAATTTAAAGTTGATTTTTTAAAATTTTCAAAAAAGTTTATTCAAGGAATTCCATTGTAGGCTCCCATGAATCTATTTATAATTTAACACTGGTAAACAAACATTTTTATCCAATGACCAACAAAACATATGATACAATAATAATAATCGCCATCAACTTATAGTAAAACTCCAATTTAAAACTTCTTCCATGATTTAATAAAGCTCCATTGAAGCTTAAAGATGATACCACAAATAGTTGAGAAGGACTAACGGAGGCCAGGAGCCCTTGGAAGTGCACTCACGAGTCTGAAGAGGTCAATTAGAGGTTAATTATTAACAACTGTTATAATTCTAATTCATATTAATTATTAACAAAATTTATTTAACTATAATTTAAATTAATATTAATTATTAACAAATATTATTTGATAATAATTTTGGTTAATGTTAATTCATAACAAATATTATTTATTAATAATTAAGGAAACGCAAACTTTATAACTTCTGAGATCTTCGATATTGTTATTTTTTTTGAATTTGTATAAACAAAATTTATTGCAAAAATTCAAAAGTTTAAATGAATATTTTTTCTTTCGTTTCTCTAAAATGAGAAATTTATAGATACAGTTCTTTTAAACGTATAATTTCCGATAAGTAAAACTTTGTAAAACTTTAAAACTAAAAAAAAAATTGAAACTAAAATGTCACGTGTTAAAACCAAGAGCCAATCACCTCGTTGCCAATGAGGACATATCCTTGCCGACAGCGATAAAGCACCTTGTGAGAGAAGTAGTATGTTTGCTGAGGCAGAGCTACTCCGTTGGGAATGTTGCCAGAAAACGGGCATGTATTGGCTTTTATAATATATAAAAATATGTTCATAACAATAATAAGACTATCTTACTTTTTATCCATAACTGAACAAACTGAAAACAACCCAAATAAACATCTTAACTATATTGATCGGTATTTTCTTTCTAAACCTACACAATACCCACCAGAACAGTTCAGGTAGGGGGCGAACCACCTCCCTTCTCCTCTACATATGGCTCTAGAATTCCCCACCAACGTATTCACATTGGTATGTTAACTGGCTTCCCAAAGCGTACTTCATCTTTGGGGGTGATAATGGTGGTGGTGGTGATTTGTTGTTGTTGTTGTTGAGTGCCAGCTTCCAAAAACTCTTCTGACACTCTTTGGAGCGAGTACCGAAAGAAACTTGCAGCTTCGAGTTGTTTGTGACTTTTGGTGAGCAGCGATATAAATGATGGATGAATTCTCGAAATGCTTTGTGATTGGAAGCTGACGTTGTTTAGAACCTTTTCGACACTTCTGTTGGAGTGCACACCCGGCACCACGAGAAGGTGGGTTCTTCCACCGGGCTGGTGGTAGTGATGATGGGAGTGGTGGTGATGGGGGTGGTGATGACGGGGGTGGTAGTGGTAGAGGGGGATATAATAAAAGTGATGATGATGCTGCTAATGATCGTGATGGTTAATTGTCTTTATTGACACTAGCATGGTAAGACTCTAACATTTGACGATTTGAACAACCATGCCTTTCCTTTAAGTATATCTTACATCTTCAAGTATATCACACATACCTACGATGTTTTGATGGGGTATATTGACTTCACTATGTGGAAGTTCATGCCTGTAAGAGTGATTGCGCACCTATTTATTTGAGCGTTGACTTTTTTGTGTGCGTTAATAATTTGGTTCATTCATATTATCGTTATTCTCATAAGATTTAGTTGTTATGATTAATACAGTGTTTCTATCTTGTTAATAAAAGCCTATTCGTTCAGTGAAGAACCCACAATGAACGAAGTAACCACAAGAGCGACAAATGATACAACAATTCAAAATTAGGTGCAATAAAATAAAGCTTTTTTAAAATGAGTTTTTTTTTGTTTTAAAAATTAATAAAGTTGGCACACATTGAGATTTCTACTGCAGTAGTAGCATATAAGAATCGCAAGATTCATCATGTAATCCTATGTATATTTTGCTGTCTAAAAACAATTTCCGATAAACTTTTCAGACACCTCATTATATTTTCGATGATTCACAAATGTTATTCTATAGAATTTGAATGACCCAAAGTAGAAAAAGCTTTAACAGTTTCACTTTTACCAAAAATAATTTTAAAAATTATAATAATAATAATCAAAATTTAGAAAGCGCCAAGGCATGAAACTAAGGCGCTCTCAAGTCAAATGTTATTGGGAGCCAGGAGAAAGATGTGTTTTTAAGCGATACTTGAAAACATTCAAAGAGGTAGAATTTCTTATGTTAGCTGGTAGAGAGATGCGGGTCTAAAAGCTCTCAGATATATTGTTTTTGGTAGAATGTTTTATTAGAGCTTTTGAAGAGGAAGAACGAAGGGATCTTAGAATTAACTTATGTTGAGTAAGGTTGGATAAGTAGACTGGTTTTGAAGCAAGAGGCGTTTTAAATTTAATTAATGCTATTTTGAAAACTATCTTGTAATGTACCGAAACATAGTTTTTGTTGATTTTAATTGGAGATGAACCGATGTCAATGGATGAAAAATCTGCAGATTTTTTCAACTGTTGTGAAGTGCCAAGTTTTATGATTTCAGTCTATGACGTGTTGAGCTGAAGTTTATTTACTAAGAACCATCTTTCAACCGTTTCAAGAGATTCTGAAAAAAGAGCTATTGAGTTTGAGAGATTATTGGTATTCATTTTGAACAAAACTTGTGTGTCAGCTGCTTATTGCTGATGGGTCAAATTAAAGTCGCAGAGAATGCTACCGATAAGGGATTTATATGTTGTGAAGAGAAACAGCACCAAAACTGATTCTTGTGAGACATCATACTCGATACAAACCGTGAAAGATCTGTAAATGCCAAGTTTCACAAACTGTTTACTTTCAGTGAGATGGGATTCTAACCATTGCAATGCTAGATTATCAATTCCAAACTCACCACAAAGGCGCTTTATAAAAATTTTACAATTTTGTCGAATGCTGCTGATAAATCGAGTGAAGTTAAAACTAAAATTGTTTTGTTGTCGCAACCCTGGTAAACATCATCAAGAACATAAGAAGAGTTGTCTCAGTAGAGTGATTAGCACGATAAGCAGATTGGTACATCGAATAATTATAGTTGTTGGTAATATATGTTTAAAGCTGCATTGGTGTAACTCTTTCAACTTTCTTGGAAATGGTAGGTAGATTTGATATAAGTCTGAAGTTGGCTGGTAGACTATAGTCAAGGTTTAGCTATTTTGAAGAAAGGAGTAGTTTGGGCCGTTATGTAAATGCTGGAAAAATTTCCTTCAAGAAATGGCATGCTTATTAAGTTGGCATTCGCTGTTGAAAGTGGTTTAAAACAGTGGATGAAAATTTGGCGTGGGAAAGGATCAAGTGGGGATGTTTTGTTGCACGAGGTTCTAATAATTTTTTCAGCGTGCGTTGACGTAATGTTTTCAAAATTGGTCATAACAGAATTTGAGTTTGACCTGTTTTCAAATTGCTTCTCATTAATGTCCAAACTTTGATTGTTAAGTCGGAGTTCAATGTTTGTATGAGCCTTTTCTACCTTTTCGAGGAAGAACGTATAAAGGATTGTACAACTAAAACACAGTCATTTTTATTTTTGTGTTGACGTTTTTGGCAATGAAGGAGGCAATTGAGATTTTTCCATAAGGTTTGAGAATTTTGGGAGTTTTAATTTACTCCTTGGTCAAAATAACTCTTGCCATCATAATTAGAAACCTTGTTTTATTCTCAACAGCACCATAAGCAGATTTGTCATCGGGATGCAGTCTTGAAATACCGTTTCTACAATGCTTTTCCCGGACTTGTAAGAAAGAAGGTCAAAATGTATTAATGAAATTGCAGTCTAGATGAAAGTAAACCAAATGAAACTCAACAGTTCAAATACGGAAGTCATTTGGTTCTCATGTAGAAGCATATGCAAACTGCCAACTCAACCAGTTCGTGTGTTAAATGATCATATAATTCCTTCTAATTCAGTTAACAATTTTGGTGTCTATTTTGACAAAAATCTAAGCATGAAGTTTTTATAAAAAAATTATTGCAAATGTCATTTGCATCATAAAAAGTATTAAAAACCACTTGAACCAAGAGTCACTCAAAACACTTGTATCAGCCTTGATATTGAGTCGTATTGATTATGAAAACTTTGTATTGATGAGATTACTCAAATTACAAACTCAGAAAATCTAGTCCATAATCAACACGACAGCCAGATTAATATCAGGAACTAGAAAGTTTGATCACATAACTCCTGCTTTGAAAAATCTATACTGACTTAAAATTGAAGAAAGAATTCAATACAAAATGATACTTTAAGTGCATAAATGGAGTCCTTATCTTTCACTGAAATTATCAACTGGGTCTTCATTCTCTGAAAAAAAAACTCTAATCCTCAAACACATTAGACATAGCAAGAGTGAGAACTAACACCATTTTGGAGAAGAGAAGATTTGAAGTTGCTGCACCAATTCTTTGGAACAATCTTCCAAATCACCTCAAATCCACAACTTTTTTAAGTGCTTAAAAACCCACCTCATATTCAAGACTTATAAACTTGAAACATAATTTTAGAATTTTTTCTCTCAAGTGTTTTTTTTTTCAGAAAATCAAATTAGTGAGAAGGAGGAAGGAGTAAATGGAAGGAATGACTGGGTGTGTGTGGATTGAAGAATGACACGTGAGGGGTTGAAGATATATTATATTAGGACTGACTGTATAAATAGATATTCCAAAGTGGTTTTGAAAACTTAATCAGTTTCATGCTACTAGAATAATATTCGTTGTTTGTTTATTTTTTTGTTTGTTTGTTCTAAAACGACTAGCTTCATGGGCTTTTTGTGACCGTTGATAAGCTTATATCTAAAATTTTATGACAAGGTTAAGCCAATCATTAACCATTATTTTTCTGATTTAATGAATTAATTATAATTTTTACAACCTTTATGAACTTTTGAAATTTAGCTTCCACAAAGCAAAGAACGGATCAATATTTTGAGTTCCCAGTTAATATTTTTTTATGGGCAATAAAATGATTCTGAATAAAACTAACTAGAATTGAGTGGAATATTGAACGTTAATCTACATGTCAATCCGGGGGATTATGTTTCTCAATAATTTTTCAACAGAGGCAGTCGTGTGTGGAGACTAGAAAGTCGCCTATTCATGAAGCTCAACTGAGTTTATTTTTATTCGATTTCAAATAAAAGCAAATATAAACATTGTAAAATTAATATTCATGCAAGATCGTAAACTAATGGCTTTTTAAGTTTTCTTGTTATTTACAGTAATCGTTGGGAAGTAGAAGGTTTTGCAACTAAGCTGATAAAATTTCCGGTATCAGCCACAAGAACATTAAAAACAATATTGCGAATTGATATAACTTCACGATAAACAGCCGAACCTCTTCCTCCTCTTCAAAGTTCCTGGCTGGTACATCCAGAAAAAGAGGACCAAACTCCTCATCTTCATCCGAACTGTCTCTTCGACGCAGAATAAAAGGGCTTTCTTCTTCAACTTCACCGGTAGCTGTGTTGTATAATCGACCACGTAGATGGCGACCTCTGATGTTATTAAAGTTAAAATTCTTTGAACTGCGAGGCTTCGACAATATTTGAGAATATCCACGAGTATTCCATGAATTTTCTGGCTTTCTTTTTGACCCAGCATAAAAGTTTTCACCTCCAGGTGAGTTAGTATGCTGGTTGTAATTGTATTGTGGCCAAGCTTTTCCGTGCAACAAAGACTTAAGCTTTCTTCTACTGACTCTCTCAACGAAATTTTCCATAGTTTTTAGTTCAAAATTAGGTTTCAAGTTTCAAGCTGATAACTATAAAATGATCGTAAAAACATTCAACGTCATAAAAAAAAAAAGTTTATTGATGACAAAGATTAAGTTTTTTGTTGCGCTTTTTTTTTTGCTAAACTAGTTTGTAGCATTGATGGCTATAAGATGATGTCGGAAACTGAAGCTGCTAGAAAATAGTGTTTTCTTTTTTGGGTAAAAGCCCATTCTGTAATTTGAAAAATATTTCGATTAGTGTTTTTTTTAATGGCATGAAATCTTTCGTTGTTTACTTTGACGTGAGAGTCTGGTGTTCTTTGTCGTCTTGTGATATATATTTGTAAAAAATATTCGCAATATTTTCGTCAAACTCTCACCATGTTTCCATGCTGTTTTTGGCTATTGTGCTTTTATCAAAACTTATTTTACTCAGATTTTGCTCAAGTCTCTTTTTTCAAAGGGAGAAGGTATCATTATTTACCTGTTTGCTTTGATCATTCATGTGCATGCTTAATGGTGTGGCTTTGCTGAGTTGAAGTTTCTTATTCATACTGCTAGTGAGAATAACAATAGCTCTTCATCAATTCTATGTATAGTAACCGACATGTTCGGCTGTTTGCGAAATTTTATTTTCAAAGATTAAATAAAAATCGGAATAACTTCAATAATATTTTTGAAAATAATTGAAAGTTTAGCCAGAAAAAATGAAAGATCTGAAAAAGAGTGGTCGAAAGAAAGCGTATCTTTCAGAAAAAATTGTCATAAAGATGTGAGAGTTCTTTTCGAGTCGGATCTTTGAATGTTGGTTCGATGAGAGAAAAGGTTTTTAAAGTGGTGGAAACCGTCGAGGAGTAGAGTCGATCTGTCTTGTTTACAAAAGACTCTTTGGAATAACAAACTCAAACTTATTGCTGGCAGAAACTCTCGATGTATGTATTTTGGTTGTAGGAAGGATGAGGGCACTTGTAGTGTAGGAATTCTACTGGCTGAAAAGTGGTGGAAGAAAGTGTTTGAGGTGATAAGAGTCTGATAAAATCATTCTTATTTGAAAAGTGATTGGAACAGTTGTGTTTGTTTTTGTGAGTGTTTAAACACCCAAGCTAACCTTAAGAAGAGTGTAAAAAATCAATTCTTCATCGATACAGACAGAACGTGACAGTGTGCTGCCGAGATACATGAACTTTTCTGCCACTGTAAGCTTCTTGCCATTGACTGTTATAACTGGCTCTGTGTGTTTTGGAGGCCGGTTGGTACATCCCTTCAGTTTTCTCGATACTTATTGTCAAGCCAAAGTCATCGCAGGCTTTGGCAAACCAATTTAAGCTTTTCTGCATATTTGACTGTGTGTCAGAATTCAATGCGCAGTCGTCTGCAAAGAGAAAGTCATGGGCAATGCCTTTCTGAACTTTGGTTTTTGCCCGAAGCCTACGTAATTTGAACAGCTTCTCATCAGTTCGGAATTTGAAGTCGACTTTGAAGTCACCAAGGCGAAAAGCGTCAGTCAGCATGGCTGAGAAAATTATACCGAAGAGATTTGGAGCAATAACGCAGCTCTGTTTTACGCCGCTTATGACTGGAAACGGCTTTGAGTACACTCCATCATCCTGCACGCTGCCTTGCATACCATCATGAAACTGTCTGATCATAATAATAAACTTACCAAGACAGCCAAACTTGGCTATGATCTCCCAGAATCATTTTCTGCAGACAGTATCGAAAGCCTTTGTCAGGTCCACAAAAGTTGTGTAAAGATTGACATTTTGTCTTGACACCTTTTCTGGAGTTGACGTGCTGCAAAGATCATGTACGCCGTGCCGTGCCGCGCCTTAGTCTGATTCTGCACTGACTTTCAGGCAATAGGCCGTTTTCCAGGTGGTCAATCAAGTGGTTTAGCAGAACTCTAGCCAAGATCTTCCCAGCGATAGAAAGTAGCGAAATATCATGATGGTTGTCGCATATCTGACAATTTCTGACTTTTCAAAAAGTGCTTGATTGGGACTTGGGGCAGTCTTTCGATCGCTTTTTCGTTAATAGTGGAGGAACGGTTGAGAACACATTTGAAGTGTTTTGCCCAGCGTTCAAGAATTTTCTCCTTGTCTGTAATCAGTACGTTTTCATCTGCGCTAAAAAGGGAAGACGACCCAGATGAAGTTGGTCCGTAGACAGTTTTGAGTGCACTGTAAAAGTTTTTTAAGTCATTGTGATCAGCAAAACATTGGACTTTGTTGGTTTTCTCACTGAGCCATTTATCCTGCTTTCGACGCAGCTCTAGCCGTATATTTCTCTTAATGTTGCAGAATGCAGCTTCCTTCGCTGTAGATGACGGGTCATTAATGTGTGCTCTGTGGAGACGGTGTTTCTCATCTAACAAGGACTGAATGTGTTCATTGTTTTCATTGAACCAATCCTTGTGCTTTCGTTTAGTAGTACCCACCACTTCTAAGCCTGTAGCATAGACGATATCTCTGAATGTCGCCCAGTCAGACTCAGCATCCTGTGAGTCAAAGCTCTGCCGTTGCAGCTTGTTGTCAAGCTTTTTAGTCAATGCCTGTTTGATGTGATTTCTTTTAAGCTTTTTCACATCCAGGCGTTTTGGGCTTTTTTTCCTGCAGTCGTCTTTGCGGCTGAATCCTGATGTTCAGCTTTGAGATCAACAAGCGATGAGCTGTCCAACACTGCCTCGCACATGGCTTTTGTGACCCTGACGTCTTTTTTGTTCTTCTGCCTGACGATGACATAGTCCAGAAAGTGCCAGTGCTTGGAAGGAGGATGCATCTAAATTGTCTTGTTACGGCTGGGTGAGCGAAAGACTGTGTTTGTGAGCAGCGCAAGATTCCAGTAGCAGTGTGCTGTTGCATTTGCCTACTCCATATTTCCCCAAAATTCTTGCTCATGATGTCTAATCATTGCCAATCCTAGCGTTGAAATCACCAAGAATTAAGAGTTTTTCTGCTTTGAGCATAGTAGCAATTGCTGCTTGCGGGTGTTTGTAGAATTTTTTTTTAACCTTATCAGGATTGGCCAGGGTGGGAGCGTAGGCGCTGATCAGAATGGCGTACCGCTTTCTGGGCTATGGTAGACGGACGGTCATCAGACAATCATTAATATCTCTAGATGACAAAACTAGCTTGTTGACCAAATTGGATTTGACAGCTCTTGCCTCACGGCGTTAATCTTTTTTGCGTCCAATCCAGAAAAATTTGTAGCCAGCATGTACTTTTGACAGTTGACCTTCATCGCTAAGGGCTGCGATCAGTATCCTGTATTTTACCAGCTTTCTTGCAATCAGTGCAGACCTCCTTTCAGGTCTGTCAGTCCCAGCACCATGAATCATGGTTCACACATTCCATGCGCTTAAAATGAGTGGAATCACCTTTGCTCTTGTATATTTCTTACCGCTTTTAGTGGGGTCCCACCAACTGCGGCTAGCTGGCCAAGATACAGTAAAACAGAAAATGTTTGAAACATCTTTTCAATTCATAGACTAGGAGAGAAAGCAGTGCTGTTCTAAAAAAGGCTGCTCCGTCGCTCAAATGGCTGCCCAAACCCATCGCTACTTCTGTCAATAGCAAATGACCATATGGCCTGAGCCGCCTACATGTAGAATTGTGACTACGACTTTCAGCTTATCCATGCCTGTCACCTCGCCACGTTACCATCGCCACGTTCCTATCACCGTAGGGCTTGTGAAAGAATGATGTGAGGAATTTGATGAAATTGTGATTTGCGCGTGAAATGGTTTAAAGTGAAGTAGAGTTGCACATGGTTGTCAGCTTCACTTTCTCGTTCTGACCCATCTATGTCCAGCAGCAAGACAAAATCGAGACGGCTAGAGATAAATCAGGGTGTTCTTAGTCCATTACTTTTTTTTATTGTGCTAAAAGCTCTATTTTTGGAGTTTAGTACAGATTGCCTTTGGGAGTTTTTGTATGCTGAAGATTTAATGGTAATTGCTCAGTCCATGGATGAACTATTAGCGAAGTTGAAAACATGGAGATCGGAGATGGAAAAAAAATGGTTGAATGTGAATATTGGGTAAAACAAAGCTAATGATTTCTGGTTCAAACCTTGATATGTTGAAGAAATCTGGGAAGTATCCTTGTGGTGTATGCCATACAGGTGTGGGTAGAGATGCTGTTCACTGTGGTGGTTGCAGACAATGGGTGCACAAAAAATGCAGCGACATAAAAGGCTCTTTAACTTTGGATTCTGACTTCAAATGTGCTCGTTGCCTTGGTACAGCACGGCCTGTTGATGATAGATTAGTGAAGGAAGTGATGGTTGGTGAGAGAAAATTGGAAATTTTCTTAGAGTTCTGCTATCTTGGGATATTTTATCTGCAGATGGTGGATATAAGCTCGTTTCAATAGCACGTTGTAAATGTGCCTGGACTAAATTTCACCATCCATTTTTTACTAAATATGGAGATAAATTGAGGGAAAAAATGGAAAATAAACACATCCAAAATATAGGATACGAAGTGGCAATTAAAAATCTGAAACAAAAACTTAAAGCAACCAGTCATGGAAATAGAATAAACCAATACAAAAAAAAACCAATTGTTTCAGCACAACCAAAAATTTTTTATCAACAACTGAAAAGTAAAGAAATTGAACAAAAACCGCCATAAACTGAACCACATGAAAAGTTCTGGAAATCCATTTTGGAAAATGATACCAAACACAATGAAAAAACCTTTTGGATTGACAAAGTAAAAAACCATTTAAATAGGAAAAAACCATAAAAGGATATGGAAATAACAATTTAAGACCTACGCAAAACACTCCAAAGTAAGGCCAATTGGAAAGCCCCAGAAATAGACGGTGTTCAAAGCTACTGGTTATAAAACTTTACGAGTCAACATGATAAGTTGACTGAGCTTCTAAATGAAGGTTCTCAAAATGGATGACTACTGGAAGAACTGTGCTCATAAGAAAGACAAGTCTAAGGGAACGATGCCTGAAATTACAGGCCCATCACATGCTTACCATTGCTATGAAAAACATGACTTCTATAATTTCCAAGAAAATGTACAGACACCTGATTTGATAGGGTTTGAACAAAAAGGAAGTCGAGCTTTGACTAGAGGTACTAAAGACCACCTAATGTTGGATAAAGCTACAATGAAAGATAGTAGATACAGAAAAACAAACTTAGCCATGGCCTGGATAGATTACCAGAAAGCCTATGACATGGTTCTTTATTCATGGATAGTCGAAAGCTTGGAAATGATTGGTGCTCCAATTAACTTTATCAAATTTTTTGAAACTTCTATGGCTCAATGGGAAACGAAACTGAGCACCCGTGAGAGAAGTCGGCAAACATCAAGATCAAGCGCAGTATATTCCAAGAGGACTCATTATCCCCACTAATTTTTGTAATAGCCTTGATTTAATTAAGTGTAATCCCAAGAGCAACGTCGATGAGCTATAAGTTCAAAAATTGAATCACATTCAATCACCTTCTTTTCATGGATGATTTGAAGCTATTTGCAAAAAATAAAAAGAAACTTGGAAGTCTTATCAATACTGTCAAAATATACTCCGATGACATAATAATGAATTTTGGACTCTACAAATGTGCATGTATAACAATAGAGAGGAAAGAAAATACATGAAAACGGAATACGCTTGCCAAATAGCGAAACTAGCAATGATTTGGAAGAACATGTCTCAGTTTACTTGAAGGAGATAAGCTAAAATCCACTGAAACCAAAAACAGAGTCAAAGCAGAATACTTAAAGAAAGTTGAAAAAATTTTGAAAACAAAATTGAACAGTGGTAATTTAACGAAAAATATTAATGCTTGGGCTTTTGCCATATTAAGATATAGTGCTGGATACGTTAAGTGGAACAAGGAAGAGCTCGAGAATCTTGGTAGAAAAACTAGAAAGTTGTTGACAATATACAAACCATTACATCTTAGATCAAATGTTGCTAGATTATAAATATACCAGAAAAGAAGGTGGCAGAGGCCTAATATCAGTAGAGGAATGTGTCAGAACTGAAGAACACAGCCTTTCAAATTACGTAAAGCAACTGAAAAATGGTCGAATGAAAGAATGCTCGAAAATTTTTGAACTCATAAGAGATGAAAAAGCCTTAATAAACGAATTTAAACCAACAAGCAAAAAGAGTGGCAAATAAGATCTTGCATGGAAAATTCGAGAGACAGACAGGAGATAAACGTGCTCTTGGATCATGGCTGTGGTTGAACAGAGGGACACTAAAAAAAACCGAAAGCCTACTGACAGCTGCCCAAAAACAAGTTCTTAGGAAAAATTACAGAAGAGCTAAGATTGAAAAAAAAACTTTTTTGTGCAGAATGCAAAAAGGCAGATGAGACGGTTGGCTACCTCGTTTCAGAATGCCAGAAAATGGCTCTTAAAGAATACAAGGCAAAACATGACAGGATCGTCACAGCTGTTCATTGGTGCCTTTGTAAGAAGTATGGAATCTCTGCCAGTGACCAATGGCATCAGCATAGAGCTAAAAAAGTTATTGAAAGTGAAATGCAAAATTACTATGGGACTACATTATCTTCACAGACCATAATATAGATGCAAGAAGGCCGGACATTATCCTTGTGAATAAAAAAGCCAAAGAATACCTGATACATAACTGTACCTGGAGATGTTAGAGTAGAAGAAAAAAAAATGAAGAGTGAAAAGTACAGAGACCTATGCCGTGAAATAAAAAAACTATGGAATGTGGATTGTGAAATAATTCCCATAGTAGTAGAAACACTCGGTACTTTGCCTAAAAGACTCACATCATACATCTTTTTCCTTGGAATAAATTCCTCCGTAGAGACTATCCAGAAAACAGCAATTTTAGGCTCGGCAAGAATTTTACGAAGAGTTTTTACTTTAGCGGCTTATCTGAGCTAACCAAAAAAACAGATTGATAAAAACAATGTCCAAGCGAAACCAAAAATCTCTAGGTGAAAAATAAAACTTCAAGAAAAAATAAAAAATCTTAGAGAAGATTTGAGTATAATCGAAGAGATTCTGAAAGACAAAAGAAGCTCAAAAGTAAAAACAAAAGCAAATTTGGTAAAGAAAAAACTAAGAATGGAAGAAAATAGCTGTAAAGAAATAAGCGAAGCCTTAAAACAAAGAATTCAAGCCAAATCACACAGAATTCAAAGATATGACAAAAGAAAAAGATTCTTTGAGCAAAACAGGCTGTTTAACCTTAATGCCAAAAAATTTTATAGAGAGATAAATGGAAAAAACGCAATAGTAAATAAGCCACCAAATCGAAAAGAAACAGCAAAATATTGGAAAAGCATCTGGGAGAACGAAGAAAAACACAATGAAACCGCTGAATGGCTTTCCCGTATAAGAAAACATGTGAAGCAACTAACAGCCACAAGCCAAAAATGGGAAAAAATTACTGCAGAAAACATAAAAGAAGAATTGAAAAACAAGCCAAATTGGAAAACGCCAGGTTCAGACCAAATCCCAAACTTTTGGTTGAAGAAGCTCAACACAAGCCACTCATTCCTAGCTAACGCTTTGAATGAAATAATGGAAGATCCCAACAAGAGTCCAAAGTGGCTAACAGAAGGGAACACATACTTAGTGGGAAAAGATCAAAACACGCAAGATCCAAAGAACTATCGCCCGATCACATGTCTACCCACCATTTATAAAACATTGACGTCGATATTAGCAAAAAAAACTTACTCTTACTTGGAAAATTTTCAGCTGTTACCGGAAGAACAAAAAGGCTGTAGAGTAGGTTTATTTGGAAGCAAGGACCAACTGCTAATAAATCGGATGATCACTGGAATCACAAAAAATAAAAAAGGCGCTCTATCTCAAGCATGGATAGATTATAAAAAAGCTTTCGACAGTGTACCGCACTCATGGATCTTAGAAGCCATGAAGATGTACGGAATTCACTCTCGGATTGTTGAATTCATCTTGCGTACCATTCCTCAATGGAGAATAAACCTAGGACTGAGACACATGAAGGGAAATATGGAAATTCCTGGGATCAAAATAAAGACAGGGATTTTCCAAGAAGATTCTTTGTCACCTCTTATTTTCTGCCTATCACTTTGCCCTTTGAGTATTCTTTTGAATGAGAAAAACTCTCCAGCTATTAAAATAGGCAAAGCTGAAAAAGGAAAAAAACTCAACCATCTATTCTACATGGACGATCTAAAAATTTACAACAAATCAGACTCTGATTTAAGATCACTCCTTAGAATAGTCAAAAAGTTCAGCGATGACATTAGGATGGAATTTGGCTTAGAAAAATGTGCAAAGATATCCATAATTAAAAGTAAAATAGTGAGAAGCTCCAACATCAGTCTGAATGAGCATACGCACATAAAAGAATTATCTAATACCGAATCGTACAAATACCTAGGGGTCGAAGAGTCATCTAATACACACCACAAAAACATGAGAGAGAGATTAAAAAAGGAATATTACAGAAGGTTAAGAATGATACTGAGCACAGAACTTAGCTCGCCAAGCAAAATTATAGAAATAAACAGCTTGACTATACCAGTCTTATCCTATAGCTTTGGCGTAGTGAACTGGTCGAAAACTGACGTACAAGGAATAGACAGAAAATGAGAAAAAAACTGACAATGTTCAAAATGCATCACCCTCGAGCCGACACAGAAAGACTCTACGTTTCTAGGTCAGAAGGAGGAAGAGGATTGATGCAGGTAGAATCCCACTTTTACACAATTCTCGCTGGCCTGGAAATGTATTTAAAGAAACAAACTACTCCTTTAATGTGTGCAGTAACAGAACACGAAGAATCGAAAAAGTCTGCTTATAGTCTCTTTGAAATCAATAAAAAAGTGAGAAGAGCATTTAATCTGAACTTTGAGAATACAGTTTCTCAAGAAAATTTTCACCCAAGTACGGCAGCGCGTAAAACAAAATACATCGTAAAAAAACACTCATGAAGGAAATTCAAAACAAATACACAAATAAGCCTATGCACGGTCAGTATGCACAAGCCCTTAAAAGTGAACAAATAGACAAGAAAAAATCCATAGCATGGTTTCGCAGCGCTGGGTTAAAAGAAACAACTGAGAGCCTCATAATTGCCGCCCAAGATCAGACGCTTGCAACAAATTATTATAAAAATAAAATATTGAAAAAAAGCGTTGATCCAAATTGTAGGCTTTGCGGAACTCACCCTGAAACAATATCACACATTGTTTCAGGATGCCCAATGCTGGCAAAGCACGAGTACCTAGAGCGCCACAACAGAGTTGCTAAATTTATCTACTGGAAAATATGTAAGACACATGGATTTGAAGTCAAAATTAAGTGGTACGAACACGAAATAGAGATATCAAGATGCTGGAATATGAATACAAAAGTAGTTCCAATAGTTGTGGGCGCGCTGGGAACAGTCGGAAAAGATTTAAGTCTCAAACTTTCAACGTTTTCTGGATCACTTGAAATTTATGAAATCCAGAAAACAGCGCTTATGGGCACGGCGCACATTTTAAGAAGAGTTTTGGCCCGTAATGAATGAATAGCATCGAACTCTACTACCCTAGGGTCTTGGTAAGACTCCGGTAGTAGTTTAAATCCCAGTACGTATACTATGTTAAAAAAATAATAACAATAATAATGATAATAATAATAATAATAATAATAATAATGATAATAATAATAATAATAATAATAATAATAATAATAATAATAATACTAATAATAATAATAATAATAATAATAATAATAATAATAATAATAATAATAATAATAATAATAATAATAATAATAATAATAATAATAATAATAATAATAATAATAATAATAATAATAATAATAATAATAATAATAATAATAATAATAATAATAATAATAATAATAATAATAATAATAATAATAATAATAATAATATGAAGGACTTTTAAAGCGCCTTTCACGCATCGTTCAGAGGCGCTCTGCTATGAACTGCTTTGAAACATTTAAAATAAGATAGTGCATCTGAAATAGATGATACTATCACTGGTTTATTATAACTGACTTCTAAAGCTACGGTGAGCTGGATGAAATTATTGGCAGATCAAATATGAGAGAGAGCGTATCGATAGACTGGAAAAAAAATTATTATTATTAGGGCTGGTGACTGATGTCGCCTCACTCTTGTTGGAGGAATCCCTCTTTTGACAGCTTCCATTGCTTCCTGTCATTTGCCACAGCCATCCAGTTGACTCCATAGTATTTTGTCAGAGGACCAACCCATCTTGTTTTTAGTCTAGCTCTTCTTTTTTTGTTTCCACGTGGATACCAATGAGTCACTCTGAGTGTCCAGCGGTTATCTGTGAATCTTGCCAATTGCCCCGCTCACCGGTGTAGGTAATCTTTGACAGTATTTTTAATGTCGCGAATATTTGTCTTAGTACAAATCCAGGTATTCAACAGTTTTCAACATCAATCTATGGGAAAAATTTAGTACATTTATTGAGCTAAAATAGCTAAAATTTTTGGTAAGTATAGCCTTACCATAATACCTTAGCATAAAAAGTTTGTTGAAATTATTGGTATTTATAGTAAATAAATTTTGTAGGTTCAGGTAAATTATATTTATAAATTTGAGACTGCATTAATTTTATAATTGTCTATATAATCAAGTAATCTAAGGTTAAAAGAATTATTTTGTAAACGATGTAGTTTAGATATGCTTTAGACTTCGAAGGTATTAGGTTTTTTATCAAATAATGTTACCCCTAAAAATGCTCACTCCATTTTGTTCTGGGATAGGCAGAGTGCTTCTAGTTTGGTGTCACTTAACGACCGTGTCTGACAAGACTCTTAAAAATGTTTTGCAGTTGTGTTTCAAATTCTTGCTTGTGTGCACTTAAGTCTTGGAGATGTGGTCGTTTGTTGCGTCTTACCATTCGTAAACGCTCTAGGTTGAAAGAAGAAAATCCAGATGGATAGGCCATATTCTGCGTCACGAAAATTTGCTGAGAATTGCCTTAGATGGACGGATGGCAGGAAAACGACCAAGAGGAAGAAATATGAAAAAAGAACTGGATAACATGGTGGAGGAGGTTTTTGAAGCACTGAAAAAAATGGCTGAAGATAGAAGAAGATGGAAGAACCTGATGTGAGAAACCTGCCGATGGCAAAGAACTGATTGATTGATTTACGTAGATTCCTGTGCCTTTAACCCCGCTTAAGTCACACGTTCGAAAATTTCATTTTTTTTAATTTTGTTCAAAATTTATTTATTCAACATTTTCAATGTTTTGTTTCTTTTTTATCGAACTTGAAAAAAAAATTCTTTTACTTTCTTGACTTTTTGTTCTATGCTATGGTTGCTTGGCTTCACTTTTTCGAAACTTGTTTAAAACATCAGTATGGCTAATAAAACAACAATCAAAAGAAAAATACAGGCTAGAACAGACGAAGAGAAGTTGCAGGTAATCAATTATGTGGATGCCAGCAAATCAATCAAGCTGAAAGATATTGCTGCACATTTTAGTTTGAGTACATAAAAAACCGGGAGAAAATTGAAGCAGAGTGTGTCAGTCCAGATGACAGGGCAACTTCCGTTAAAAGAACTGTGACTCATCCTGATGTTGACAAAGCAATGATTCTTTGGTTTAGACAAATGTCTTTACGGCCAGATCTTCGAATTGATGGATCTTACAACAAGCTTATAAGTTTCGCTTAAAAAACCACCCATATGACACCACACCAATATCCGCCTCATGGATTGACAGGTTCAAAAAGAGATATGACATTGTCCGTGTACACAAGGCTGTTGAGTCAGGCGGAGTAGATACTGAAGTTGTGCGTCATTGGAAAGAGAACAAGTTAAAAGGAATTTCGTAGAGGTACAGGTCATCTGAGCTTTATAATGTAGACGAGACAGGTTCCTTTTGGAAGTTTCTTCCAGACAACTTTCTTGGTTTTGCAAGAAAGACTTACCATTGAACAAAACAGCCAAAAACTAGAATTATTGTATTGGTGGGTGCCAATATGGATGGGTCAGGTAAATTGCCTTTATTTTTTATTGGCAAGAGCAAGAGACCACGTGCTTTCAAAAATGTCATTGTACAGGTGGAATATACACCGAACAAAAAATCATGGATGACAGGAGCATTATTTGAAGATTGGATGAGAAAACTGAACAAGAGGATGCGACTTTCAAAAACATTTGGGACCGGCTGTCATTAGTTTATGGTGACAGTGTGTGCCAGATTGACGACTATCTGGTTGTTGATGAGAATGCAGCAATAACAGACGAGGAGATAATCAATGCTGTTCAAAACGCGACAGGGAATGCTAGTGACAATGACCAAGATTATGAAGATGAAAATGAAGAGCAACCAAAAATTAGACTGGCAGATGCATTACACTTCGTATAATTCGAATATATGGCCTGCAGATGCAGAACCATGCCATGGAAGACGTCACAAACCAGTGTGAAGATGTGCTTCTGGGAATAAGTCAAAACAATCTCAAACAGAAAAAGTTAACCGAATACTCTAAATGAATGACTCATGAAATTCAATGTTGTTGCAGTTTTAAATTAATTTTGATATACTGAATAAATGCACTATGAAACTCACTGTTGTTTCAAAAACACTTTTTTTTATATTTTCATTAGTGAATGAAATACGTTATTGTGGTTACAGTATCTCAATAGTCTGAGTTTGTAATGTAATGTAATGCGGTATTTATAAAGCGCTTTTCCTTGTAGATCGAAGCGCTTGCTAAAAATTTAATGTAGCGAAAACACACTGTGGAACAGGTGCTAATTGTCGGCCCACGCGGGATCGAACCCGGTAACTTTAGATAATTAGTCTAATGCTCAACCATTGAGCTATAGGGGCCGATTATAGTGTTTAAATAACTTATTATTGTTTAACGGTGGACATGTCCCGTTGAATAAAGTTTGTCTTCGCTTAAGTCGGATATTCGCCTAACTCGAAATTTTTGCTTGGCCCATTTGAAACCGACATATGCAAGGTTTACTGTATATACATATATATACATGTTAATGATATATATGTATATAAAACATAAAATATAAATAAAATGTAGTCTTAATTTTAAAAAATAGTATAAAACTAATAACAGAAAAATTAAAGAAATAATTTAATAGCATGAAATATTGAATAAAAGTATGATAAAGAATAATAATAATAATAACTAGATATTTAATACCAAGAGAAAGTTTAATGTCATTATACCATTTTGAATATAATAATTAATGAATAAACAAAGTGACTATCGTACAACATATTTAACCTGCATTTGTATGAAAAATAATTGTCAATATGAAAAACTTGAATTAAAATATTGCAGTTTGAGCTATATGACGAAATAATGAAATAAAATATATAAGAGAATAATATAAAATAAAATAAATTTCATTAACAAATTATGAAGAGAGAAGAAAATTAAAAACGAACTATGTTTAAAACATTGTGAAAATAAAATAAGAACAAAATAACGACGAAATAATGTTGGAAATAATAAACTCAATGGTGAGAAAATAAACAGTTTATTCTGATAGGAGCATTGTATTGGACGTTCCCATGAGCACACTTCGAAGTCTTTTTTATTGTGGCCTCTAACAAAGGTGTTTGTGTTGTTGTTTGGTGAGAGGTTGTCAACGGCTATTTCAATAGTTCCTCTCCAGGTTTCAACATTTTCACGAGGTTTTCCGTTTCAGATATTACTCAACACTCATGTACTGCGCCAACACCCATCAATAATAATGATTACACTTGTTTTCAAACAGCACCTCGGTTAAAGCCCGTGACTATCGACTCTTACGTAGGAAGAGTGTTAGCCCAAAAGCTACCGATGACGAGTTTGGTTTGAATCCAAATGGAAGACCATACTCTTATCTCTCGCCCAACAAAGGGATTTTCCGTCTCAAACAAAGCTACAGCATCGGAACACTAAACTGTCGCTCCCTCAACTCAGAGTTTGCCCTTGGTGAACTCAATCTCTACATCAACCAACACAACCTTCAAGCGGTCTGCATCCAAAAACATCGCCTTCTACACAAGGACAGTGATCCGGATATCATAAGCCATGATATTGACCACAGTATCTTATTCACGGCATTGGCATACAAGATCACCAACAATGCTACTGTGGGAGGTGTTGGAACCCCTGTGCGCAAACAGATATTACCATTGTTAACTAACGTCAAAAAAGTTGACAATCGGATTCTTATCGCTTCCTTCAAAAGCAACTCTAAACTGTTCTTGTGTCTTGTTATTCTCCCCATAACCTCGCCCCACTAGAAGAAGTAAAAGAATTTTAGGAACAGCTAGGCAACCTGATTTCTACCATACCTTCCCACAACAACTTGATTGTCGGTGGCGGCTTCAATGCTCGAATTTCTGGCAAATTTTCATATTATAGCGTCGCGAACCGTAAGGGTGAACTCCTTGAAACTTTCTTCCAACAACACAATCTGTTGGCCAGTAATACGCTTTTTCAAAAACCTAACCGGAAATTATGGACATGGAGACATCCTGCCGGACATCTGGCTCAAACTGACTGTATTCTTTTCAGCAAACGCTGGAGAAACGGTTTTAATGACTGCCAAGCCCATACTTCTTCTGTTAATATTGTTGGTGATCACAACATTTTAAAAGCAAAGATCAGATTGAGTCTTCGTGCTCCAAAATCATCAACAAGGAAACTCCCCTACTGGCAAACACCGTGGCATGAAAAGGATCTGGCTACTACCATAGACGATTTGATTTTTTCAAAATTTGACGCCTTACCAATAGATCAACAGACTTACGCATCTTTTGTATCTATATGTAACGAAGTCGAAAAAAAGAAACTACCGAGTCATCAAAAACGAACCTCCCCTACCATTGAGCACCATGATATGGATCTTCCCCGATCAAACACCAAAAAAGCTCCAATCCAACGAGTTCAACTTCATCAAAATACCCAACGCCAGACAAAGGACCGCCTTGAAGACGCTAGACTTAATAAAACGCTCCTAGAACTTGAAAAGAAATCACGGGGAAATCCAAAAAACGCCTGGAATAGTAAGAAAAGAAAAAATCTGTCACCTTTATCCAGGCTGAAAATCGTCTCAAAATCTGGAAAGACAACTTCAAAAATCTACTTTCTGTTAACAAAAATGATAATCAAGCTCAATTTGACTGCGTCAAGTTGTTTGACATCAACCCAGAAATTAGTACTGCCGAGTTCTCCAAAAGGAGATTACAGATTCATTCAAAGCAATAAAACCTAATAAAGCCCCTGGCCTGGATGGTCTTGCACTTGAAGTCTGGAAGCTCGAGAAAACGTGTGTGCGTCCGAATGAATAGGGTATATCTGGTATTGTTCTTGTGCCCAAGAAAGGAGACTTAACTCGTTGTGCCAACTACCGGGGTATAAATCTTAGTCAAACAACCTCTAAAATCTACAACCGGCTTATACTAAACAGAATACGCCCTGTCATTGACAAGCTGCTTCGCCCTAACCAAAAGGGCTTTCGTCCTGGAAGATCTACCTCGTCTCAACCACTCGCACTCAGAAAAATCATAGAAGAAATGCGTAACCACAAGAAAGAAGCTGTGATAACTTTCATCGATTTCAAAAAAGCATTTGACTCGATAGATCGATCCAAAATGCTCAAAATCCTTGTTGCATATGGAATTCCTTCTGAAATCGTAAATGCAATACGAGTGATGTACGAAAACACCTCCGCTCTTGTGATAACCCTTGAAGGCAATACTGACATCTTCCAAGTTGATACTGGCGTCTTACAAGGGGACCCACTCGCCCCGTTTCTTTTCATCATTTGCTTAGATTATACTTTCAGCATCTCAATTTTTACTCCAGATGGATTGACTCGTTTCTTTTCATCATTTGCTTAGATTATACTTTCAGCATCTCAATTTTTACTCCAGATGGATTGACTCTTAAGAGAAAAGGAAGTCGTAGAGTCCCTCCCGAAAAACTCGTCAAACTTGCATATGCCGATGATATCGCTGTGATGGAAAATACCATCAACAAAGCCGAGTCTTTTTTTCCCAAAATTGAGACCACAACTTAAAAAATAGGTCTCTTTCTCAATGCAAGCAAGACTAAAGCAATGCACTCTCTGTAGAGAGTCATATTCATGCTATGAATGGCGACGAAACTGAAAAGGTTGATAATTTTTTTTACTTAGGAGGTTACACCAACTCTTCTCGAGAGATCAACACCCGAATCGGAAAATCGAGGGGCGCTCTCAACTCTCTAGAAAAAATCTAGAACTCGCGCATTATCACAGAAAC